>PGSH02019901.1:0-82245 GCA_002915635.3 Ambystoma mexicanum
GGGAGACATGAGTGGGGCCTGGTGGAGGCTGCCCCTGCACTGCTGGGGGTGGGGGTGGTGGCATGGACATGAGTGGGGGCCTGGTGGAGGTGCCCCTGACTGCTGGGGGGTGGGGGGGCGTGATTGGAGACATGAGTGGGGCCTGGTGGAGGGTGCCCCTGCACTGCAGGGGGTTGGGGTGATGGGAGATATGAGTGGGGGCCTGGTGGAGGGTGCCCTGCACTGCTGGGGGGTGGGGGTGGTGGAGACATGAGTGGGGGCCTGGTGGAGGGTGCCCCTGCACTGCTGGGGGTGGGGTGCTGGGAGACATGAGTGGGGGCCTGGTGGAGGGTGCCCCTGAACTGCTGGGGGGTGGGGGTGCAGGGAGACATGAGTTGGACATGAGTGGGGGCCTGGTGGAGGGTGCCCTGGATGCTGGGGGTTGGGGGTGATGGGAGACATGAGTGGGGGCCTGGTGGAGGGTGCCCTGCATGCTGGGGGGTGGGGGTGGCTGGGAGACATGAGTGGGGGCCTGGTGGAGGGTGCCCCTGGATGCTGGGGGGGTGGGGGTGATGGGAGACATGAGTGGGGGCCTGGTGGAGGGTGCCCCTGCACTGCTGGGGGGGGGGGTGCTGGGAGACATGAGTGGGGGCCTGGTGGTGGGTGCCCCTGGATGCTGGTGGGTGGGGGTGCAGGGGGACATGAGTGGGTGCCTGGTGGAGGGTGCCCCTGGCTGCTGGGGGTGGGGGTGCTGGGAGACATGAGTGGGGGCCTGGTGGAGGCTGCCCCTGCCTGCTGGGGGGGTGGGGGGGCAGGGAGACATGTGTGGGGGCCTGGTGGAGGCTGCCCTGCACTGCTGGGGTTTGGGGGTGCAGGGAGACATGAGGGACATGAGTGGGGACCTTGGTGGAGGGTGCCCTGACTGCTGGGGTGGGGGTGCAGGGGACATGAGTAGGACATGAATGGGGCCTGGTGGAGGTGCCCCTGACTGGGGGGATGGGGTGCAGGGGGACATGAGTGGGGGCCTGGTGGAGGGTGCCCCTGACTGCTGGGGGTGGGGGTGCAGGGGGACATGAGTTGCACATGAGTGGGGGCCTGGTGGAGGGTGCCCCTGGATGCTGGGGGGGGGTGATGGGAGACATGAGTGGGGGCCTGGTGGAGTGTGCCCTGCACTGCTGGGGGGTGGGGGTGATGGGAGACATGAGTGGGGGCCTGGTGGAGGGTGCCCTTCACTGCTGGGGGGTGGGGGTGCTGGGAGACATGAGTGGGGGCCTGGTGGAGGGTCCCCTGCACTGCTGGGGGTGGGGGTGCAGGGGAGACATGAGTGGGGGCCTGGTGGCAGGTGCCCGCTGGCTTGCTGGGGGGTGGGGGTGCTGGGAGACATGAGTGGGGGCCTGGTGGAGGGTGCCCCTGGCTGCTGGGGGGTGGGGGTGCGAGGGAGACATGTGTGGGTGCCTGGTGGAGGCTGCCCCTGACTGCTGGGGGTGGGGGTGCAGGGGGACATGAGTTGGACATGAGTGGGGGCCTGATGGAGGGTGCCCCTGACTGCTGGGGGTGGGGTGCTGGGAGACATGAGTTGGACATGAGTGGGGGCCTGGTGGAGGGTGCACCTGACTGCTGGGGGGTGGGGGTGCTGGGAGACATGAGTTGGACATGAGTGGGGGCCTGGTGGAGGGTGCCCCTGACTGCTGGCGGGTGGGGGTGATTGGAGACATGAGTGGGGGCCTGGTGGAGGGTGCCCTGCACTGCTGGGGGGTGGGGGTAATGGGAGACATGAGTGGGGGCACTGGTGAAGGGTGCCCTGCACTGTGCGGGGGTGGGGGTGCCTGGAGACATGAGTGGGGGCCTGGTGGAGGGTGCCCCTGACTGCTGGGGGTTGGGATGGTGGGAGACATGTAGTGGGGGCCTGGTGGAGGGTGCCCCTGGCTGCTGGTGGGTGTGGGTTGCAGGGGGACATGAGTGGGGGCCTGGTGGAGGGTGCCCCTGACTGCTGGGGGTGGGGGTGATTGGAGACATGAGTGGGGGCCTAGTGGAGGGTGCCCTGCACTGCTGGGGGGTGGGGGTGATGGGAGACATGAGTTGGGACCTGGTGGAGGGTGCCCTGCACTGCTGGGGGGTGGGGGTGCTGGGAGACATGAGTGGGTGCCTGGTGGAGGGTGCCCCTGACTGCTGGGGGTTGGGGGTGCATGGGGACATGAGTTGGACATGAGTGGGGGCCTGGTGGAGGGTGCCCCTGGATGCTGGGGGGGTGATGGGAGACATGAGTGGGGGCCTGGTGGAGTGTGCCCTGCACTGCTGGGGGGTGGGGGTGATGGGAGACATGAGCGGGGACCTGGTGGAGGGTGCCCTTCACTGCTGGGGGGTGGGGGTGCGTGGGAGACATGAGTGGGGGCCTGGTGGTGGGTGCCCCTGGATGCTGGTTGGTGGTGGTGCAGGGGGACATGGGTGGGTGCCTGGTGGAGGGTGCCCCTGGCTGCTGGGGGTGGGGGTGCTGGGAGACATGAGTGGGGGCCTGGTGGAGGGTGCCCTTGGCTGCTGGGGGGTGGGGGTGCAGGGAGACATGAGTGGGGGCCTGGTGGAGGGTGCCCCTGACTGCTGGGGTGGGGGTGCGGGGGGACATGAGTTGGACATGAGTGGGGGCCTGATGGAGGGTGCCCCTGGCTGCTGGGGGTGGGGGTGCTGGGAGACATGAGTTGGACATGAGTGGGGGCCTGGTGGAGGGTGCCCCTGACTGCTGGGGGTGGGGGTGATTGGAGACATGAGTGGGGGCCTGGTGGAGGATGCCCTGCACTGCTGGGGGTTGGGGTGATGGGAGACAATGAGTGGGGGCCTGGTGGGGGTGCCCTGCACTGCTGGGGGTGGGGGTGCTGGAGACATGAGTGGGGGCCTGGTGGAGGGTGCCCTGCACTGCTGGGGGGTGGGGGTGCTGGGAGACATGAGTGGGGGCCTGGTGGAGGGTGCCCCTGACTGCTCGGGGGTGGGGGTGCAGGGGGACATGAGTTGGACATGAGTGGGGGCCTGGTGGAGGGTGCCCCTGGAATGCTGGGGGGTGGGGGTGATGGGAGACATGAGTGGGGGCCTGGTGGAGGGTGCCCTGCACTGCTGGGTGGTGGGGGTGCTGGGAAACATGAGTGGGGGCCTGGTGGAGGGTGCCCTGGATGCTGGGGGGGGGGGGTGATGGGAGACATGAGTGGGGGCCTGGTGGAGGGTGCCCTGCACTGCTGGGGGGTGGGGGTGCTGGGAGACATGAGTGGGGGCCTGGTGGTGGGTGCCCCTGGATGCTGGTGGGTGGGGGTGCAGGGGGACATGAGTGGGTGCCTGGTGGAGGGTGCCCCTGGCTGCTGGGGGGTGGGGGTGCTGGGAGACATGAGTGGGGGCCTGGTGGAGGGTGCCCTTGCTGCTGGGGGGTGGGGTGCAGGGAGACATGTGTGGGGGCCTGGTGGAGGGTGCCCCTGACTGCTGGGGGGTGGGGGTGCAGGGGACATGAGTTGGACATGAGTGGGGGACTGGTGGAGGGTGCCCCTGACTGCTGGGGGGTGGGGTGCTGGGAGACATGAGTTGGACATGAGTGGGGGCCTGGTGGAGGGTTCACCAGGATGCTGGGGGATGGGGGTGCAGGGGGACATGAGTGGGGGCCTGGTGGAGGGTGCCCCTGGATGCTGGGGGGTGGGGGTGCTGGGAGACATGAGTGGGGGCCTGGTGGAGGGTGCCCCTGGCTGCTGGTGGGTGGGGTGGTGGGAGACATGAGTGGGGGCCTGGTGGAGGGTGCCCCTGGCTGCTGGTGGGGGGGGGTACAGGGGGACATGAGTGGGGGCCTGGTGGAGGGTGCCCCTGCTGCTGGGGGTGGGGTGCAGGGGGACATGAGTTGGACATGAGTGGGGGCCTAGTGGAGGGTGCCCCTGACTGCTGGGGGTGGGGGTGCTGGGAGACATGAGTTGGACATGAGTGGGGCCTGGTGGAGGGTGCCCCTGGATGCTGGTGGGTGGGGGTGAAGGGGGACATGAGTGGGGGCCTCGTGGAGGGTGCCCCTGGCTGGGGGGTGGGGTTGCAGGGGGACATGAGTGGGGGCCTAGTGGAGGGTGCCCCTGGCTGCTGGGGGTGGGGGTGCAGGTAGACATGTGTGGGGGCCTGGTGGAGGGTGCCCTGCACTGCTGGGGGTGGGGGTGCAGGGAGACATGAGTTGGACATGAGTGGGGGCCTGGTGGAGGGTGCCCCTGGATGCTGGTGGGTGGGGGTGAAGGGGGACATGAGTGGGGGCCTCGTGGAGGGTGCCCCTGGCTGGGGGGGTGGGGTTGCAGGGGGACATGAGTGGGGCCTAGTGGAGGGTGCCCCTGGCTGCTGGGGGTGGGGGTGCAGGTAGACATGTGTGGGGGCCTGGTGGAGGCTGCCCCTGCACTGCTGGGGTGGGGTGCAGTGGGACATGAGTTGGACATGAGTGGGGGCCTGGTGGAGGGTGCCCCTGGCTGCTGGGGGGTGGGCGTGCAGGTAGACATGTGTGGGGGCCTGGTGGAGGCTGCCCCTGCACTGCTGGGGGTGGGGGTGCAGGGGACATGAGTTGGACATGAGTGGGGGCCTGGTGGAGGGTGCCCCTGACTACTGGGGGTGGGGGTGCTGGGAGACATGAGTTGGACATGAGTGGGGGCCTGGTGGAGGGTGCCCCTGACTGCTGGGGGGTGGGGGTGCTGGGAGACATGAGTTGGGCATGAGTGGGGGCCTGGTGGAGGGTGCCCCTGAATGCTGGGGGTGGGGGTGCTGGGAGTCATGAGTGGGGGCCTGGTGGAGGGTGCCCTGCACTGCTGGGGGTGGGGGTGCTGGGAGACATGAGTGGGGGCCTGGTGGAGGGTGCCCTGGATGCTGGGGGGTGGGGGTGCTTGGGAGACATGAGTGGGGGCCTGGTGGAGGGTGTACTGCACTGCTGGTGGGTGGTGGTGCTGGGAGACATGAGTGGGGGCTTGGTGGAGGGTGCCCTGGCTGCTGGGGTTGGGGGTGCAGGGAGACATGTGTGGGGGCCTGGTGGAGGCTGCCCCTGACTGCTGGGGGATGGGGTGCAGGGGGACATGAGTTGGACATGAGTGGGTGCCTGGTGGAGGGTGACCCTGACTGCTGGGGGGTGGGGGTGCTGGGAGACATGAGTTGGACATGAGTGGGTGCCTGGTGGAGGGTGCCCGTGGATGCTGGGGGTGGGGGTGCTGGGAGACATGAGTGGGGGCCTGGTGGAGGGTGCCCTGCACTGCTGGGGTGTGGGGGTGCTGGGAGACATGAGTGGGGGCCTGGTGGAGGGTGCCCTGCAACTGCTGGGGGGTGGGGGTGCTGGGAGACATGAGTGGGGGCCTGGTTGAGGGTGCCCTGCACTGCTGGGGGTGGGGGTGATGGGAGACATGTGTGGGGGCCTGGTGGAGGGTGCCCCTGACTGCTGGGGGTGGGGTGGTGGGAGACATGTGTCGGTGCCTGGTGGAGGGTGCCCCTGACTGATGGGGGGGGGGTGATGGGAGACATGTGTGGGGGTCTGGTGGAGGGTGCCCCTGGCTGCTGGTGGGTGGGGGTGCAGGGGGACATGAGTGGGGGCCTGGTGGAGAGTGCCCTGACTGCTGGGGGGTTGGGGTTCAGGGGGACATGAGTTGGACATGAGTGGGGGACCTGGTGGAGGGTGCCCCTGACTGCTGGGCGGGTGGGGCTGCTGGGAGACATGCGTTGGTGATCAGTAGTGCAAGGTGACATGTGGGTTGGCTAGGGGGCATGGCCATGGTGGATGGGCTGCCTGCGGGACATGAGCAGGGGTGCAGGGTAGTCCCCTGTTGTGTGGGCTGCCTGCAGGGGCCGTGGAGGGTGTAGAGAGAACACCTGGGAGGACCCACACGGTCAATTCACGTGTAGTACTACCCGGCACCCCCGAAATACACGTACCCTGCTGAAATTGCGTGTGGAACTTCCCTCGCACCCCGGAATACACGTACCCTGCAGGATTAGCGTGTGGAACTTCACGCGCACCCCGGAATCCACGTACCCTGCAGAATTAGCGTGTGGAACTTCACGCGCACCCCGGAATACACGTACCCTGCAGAATTAGCGTGTGGAACTTCCCGCGCACCCCGGAATACACGTACCCAGGCAAATCGCGTGTAGGACTTCCTGCGCACCCCAGAATACACAGACCCAGGCAATTCACGTGTGGGACTTCCCGTGCACCCCGGAATACACGTACCCAGCCAATCGCATGTGGGACTTCCCGCGCATCCCGGAATACACGTACCCAGGCAAATCGCATGTGGGACTTTCCGCGCACCCCAGAATACATGCACACGCTATTTTTCACACTGCGGGTGTCCGTGTTTGTCGCGTACCCCTTTGCACGTCATTTGTCCTAGAGGGCCACAGTATGTGACATTCATCATGGCTGTATATAGGTGCTTTTTGTTGGTGCACATTTTGGCGCACATTTATTTCAGGGGCAGAGACACTACTGCCTGCTTTCTTGTGGCAGACGTGTTTGGGCCTATGCGCTGGTTTGACCGTGCGCTGGTTTGCCCTATTGGATTCCATGAATACGTGTTTTAGGCGAGCGTGTGGGCGTTGCCGCGCACTTGCCTCCTGTACTTCTCCCGTGACGCCCACATTTTGACGAGTTGTTCCCCATTCCGAGTGTTATGCCCCATGTTCCGCCTGCTTTTGTTGTGTGCGCCGCGGTATGTGCGATTTCGCTGTGGCCGTGGCGCACGCCGTTAGATATCCTGTGCGCCGGCGTGCGCCGTGCACTTTTTCAGCGCACATCCCGATATTTTTCTCGCGCACGACCTTCCATGAATCGATGTGCGCTGGTTTCCCTGCGATTTTCGCACTTGCACTGCGATTTCCGCACTTTTACTGCGAATCGCACGTTTTGGCACCTCTGCGCGGGAATTTTCGGTGCACATTAATTCCATGAATCGACACCTAAGTTTTTCCCGGCAGCGAGCGCATACCTGTGAGTGGAGAGAAGGACAGAGAACGGCAATAAGATGCCCGACGAAGCTGAGCAGCTGCAGTGAATGCAAGACAGGGAATACTTGTACCGGGGTGTTCTGGGGACATAACTTGGACATTTATTGTTTGCGAACCAGCAAAAAGCTTATGAGAATGGGGCTTGGAACCCGACTGAAGACGTAATGAATAATGAACAAGTTGTTTAGTATTTTGGGAAATACAGTGAAGGAATAATTAATCATAAAAAAGCTGTCAATTATTTTGTTAAATACAACAGCATATATTGAACACCAAACTAAAGAAAATATATGGCAATCATGTGAAATTATAACACGAGTGGGAAGCAAATGAGGTACTATTGTAAAAGGTGTGAAACTTGCATTGAGAAGCAAAGTGAAAGCTGTCATGAATACTTATGAGCTAAATGAAAAGTAAATGTGAAAGACAGGTTTTTGCAACTAAAAGGATCAAGGTTAATGCAAGTTGTGGCATAGCCAAAAGACTGCCAATATATAAGTAAGTAATGGCCAAGCCCCAAAGACTGTCAAGGACAAGCCATAGCAAATGTTAATTTCTGACACTGTTCCTAGGTGGAAAACCAGTGTTACCCAAGAAGAACTAAGAGCATCACAGAGTGCCATGGTTTATCGGTTGTGCGACCTGTAATGTGTGAACCGTGTGGTCTGATAACTGTGCCTAGACGGTGCAGCCCGACTTGGGAAAGAGCCAAAAGAAACCCAAAGATAAAGGCTGTGTGACACAAGTTCTTAAGTGAAAAAAAGCATCTGTTTGAATTGATACGAGTAAATGGGAGCATAAAGTGAAGCTGACAATATTGGCGAAAATCAAGAGACTTGAACAGTATGGAACTGTGTTGAACTTGAGGAAGGGAACCCCGAGGTATCCTGGAACTGTGTTACACTTGGGGAAGGGAACCCTGAGTCCTTTTTGTGGAACTATTTTGAACTTGGTGAGGGGGAAGCTAAAAAAAAAGCCCTAGCTGTAAGAAACTCAGAACTTTTGAACACTGTTTCTTTTGGTGCTACCATCCCTACACATTGCATACCTTTAGTTGTGAGGGCAAGTATAGGTTTTGGACACAGACAGACCTTCAAGTTGTACTTACTGAAACAGACTACCTTTAGTTTCTTTAGGTAGGAAAATCCCACCTTAGCAGAGGGCAAGTTTGGCCGTAATCCATGCTGACATAGACAATAAAGTCCTTTTTGTTAAGAAAGTGACTATGTTGTCTGTGTCTTGCTTCACAATGCCTTCAAAATAGACACCCTTTCATTCGTATGAACATGTTTTTGTTCCTTTTCAATTATTTGATTAACAGTACTATATGTAGAACATCTGCTTTTTCATTAACATTTTAAATTTCAACTTATAAACACTTTCAACCTTCTGTGAATCATGGAGTACGTCTATGTTTGTTTGTTGACACTCGTTCCATTTTTGAGCAAAATGTGTAATGATTGAGATACACAAAAGTCACCTTTAGTCTTTGCTGTGTCCCTTAATGCAGCACTGCTGTGTGACTTTGCAATTGACACATATAGTTTTGTTTGAAAAAAGCTCTTGCAAGAAAAGATATGCATTAACAAATACCTTGTCAAAGAAAACAACTCGTATCACTACATGCACACTTACCCACAGCTACGCTGCAATTTTGCTGTTTTTTGGATTCATTTTTAAGAAACACATCCATATTACAGTACCCAGTTACTTTTAATGTATATTTATATATCCAGTTAATTTATGAGTTCACAAAAGCATTCATGAATGTTCACAGATTTACAAATATCTCAAAACTGTAAATACAACCATTGCCTGCAAAAAATGCATTTTTATAATGATTATGATTGTAAGGGGATTCAATTCAACACTACAGCTAAGTCAATGCCTAGTCTGGGATACTGAATGGAAACCCTTATTGATATATCTTTATGTCCAGTTCATGCGTTCTGGATGACTACCCCTATATAACACCCCTCTCTTTGAATAACCCTGACCCCACTGAGCCAAGAAGTAGTTCTGTTTTGCAAGTTAAAAGGTTTATTTGATAATTTAAACAATAGAAATATATATCACACTTTATACTAATTTAATAATTGAATATCACACTGAATCTGAGCAGTAATCAATAATGGATAGTCTGGAACTAGCACACTTCTTTATAATCAATGATGAGTGGTTATAGGATGGATAAGATAGCAACAATACTTTATGGTTTCAAATGGATGCAAGGTGGAATGAAACTGCAGTACAGAAAATACTCAATATGCGTTCAACAAAACAATGTAATCATTTTTCTCTGCCAATCCCCTCCCCCCTTTATGCAATGCAAGGAAATGGAAGGAAAGCACACAGTTCTCAGAAATGCAATCAACTGTAATTAAGTTCTCCCCAGCAAGCTTAGACTACAGAAGTTGGAAACACAGGCCCAAAATGCTTTTATATGTGCTGGCAATGAAATGAAAAATATGCTAAAATGCTTTTAATTCCCTCTAGAGGTTCAGGGTGAGTGGTATCAAGTTAATATTAGTCCAGGCTCACTTTAGCAAGGATCTAGGAGTAACTAGCAGGTTAAACGAATTTTTGGCAATTGAAAGCAAGAAAACTGCTGTTTTCACACGTTGAGAAATTTGCAAATCGCGGCAAATTCGCGAGTGCGTTTTTCGCGATTGCGGCAAAAGTATCGGGGGTAGGAATGCGGTTCTAGGTTCGTAAGAAAGCTAAGATTCTAAGCTTCCAGAGGAAAGTTAAACCAAGTTCCTAGCACAAACGGTTACGGAGATATGAGCGATTAAATAAAGGTAGTTTTTCGGATTTGGAATGTTAAAATTCAAAGTGACAAGTGCAGCTTGCAACTAGAAAATGACAGGTGACAGCTTTACAAATGACAGGTGACAGTTAGGAGGCAGTTCTACTTAGATTAAAATAGCTTGAATTATATTATTTTAACTAGAAGATTGGTTCTGCACAGTTCTGCTAGGTACTCACACTATATTCTTGAATTAAATGGGCCTCGCCACGGATCTGGTCAGGTTTTAGACTGGACTCTGGTCTGGTCTCTGCACTTCACAGTGATCTGGGTCAGCTCTGCTCTCTCTCTAGCCTCTCTGGATTCTGGAGATTGATGGATTTGAAGTCTGGATCTCTGGATGTGGTATGGTCCGGCAGAGCGCGTTGCAGCAAATGGAATTGAAGGTCCCTATCTGTCCTGACTGTCTGCTTTTATGTGTTTTGAAAATGGGTGTGTGTGCAGCATCACTAGGCTCTACCCCTCTCCACTTGTCATTGGCCACTTCATCCTCTTCCCCTTGATTGGGGGGAATGAAATGAAGTGTCATCATGATGAGGTCTGTTTATGATACAGAGAACCCACCCCTGTCAAATTACACACAATCTATATTTTGACCCAAAAGACATATTTCATAGCTACACAGTGGTTTGAAATTACATGCACCCATCATGCATCACAGGAGGTATACCCTGTCCAAATCTGCTCTTCCTGGGAGCTTGCATTCAGAAATGGCGACATTTGCACTTTTTAACTGGTTTCGCAATATCGGACATTACCCCAAATTTACACACATGTGCGCAAGGAGTATGGACATTACTTGATGAAGTGTCAGATTTTTAACATGCATACATTTTAAGTAATACCCTCTTAACTGCTAGTTTGCCCCAGATCATGCCACCGGTTCTAAAAACCTCTTAAAATGTGGGCAGAAAAATCACAAGAATTATGGTATCATTTAAATAATTTTCACAAGTCCGCTCTATGAGTTATTCATCTTTTTCTAAAACCATATTCTGGCTACAGGGGTGTGGTTTCCCCCCAGCACAAGGTTGAATTTCTGGTTTTTCCAGTTCTGCCAAGCCAGCTTGCTCTCACAGGCAGTGCTCCTCCCCTTTCCTTCCAGGAGGAAGCCACTTTTTACGGCCCCCGCTAATAAAACATTTGCCTGAGTCAGGACAGGGCTTTGTTCAATTTCCTGCAGAGCCCAGGTAATTCAATCAGAGAAGTGTCATATCCCTTTTGGTGGGAGCAGCAAAAGGCAGCTAGGCCTGGGAACACAGCTGTTGTGCAAGTCTCAACTCCTGTCGGGGGTAGCTGGTGGGCAGAATTCAGTTCCTTAAGCCAGGCCCCAGCTAATGTCACTTTTGTTCCCCAGTTTTCTGCATTCAAATAAAACTAACCATTTTTACATATGCAGCTAGAATGCTGATTCTAAGTTTAAAACTATGACATTTAAACAATTGCAACCTATGTGACACTCAAAAGTAGGTCACTCATTTCTTTTAAACATTTAGATTTTTAGTGTCTTTCAGTCCAAATTTACTTAAACTGCTGAAATCCACAGCTCAGCCAGTCTTGTTATAAACCTTCAAGTCACTTCAGAATATAACTTTAGATTGTATCCACCTCTCAGTAAGTCTTTCTTTGGCTTGCCTTGGGTTCATTTATTCAGTTTTAACAAAATCTGGTGGTTTTAAAACGCCGGCTTTCTGATAGTGGTGAGTACTGGTACTGCACCCCTTTTTGGGATTTAAGAAAATGAATTCCCCACAATTCTAGGTTTGCTTTGGCAATCAGCATTGCCATTCCAATGGTTTCAGACTACTGTGTGGGTAGTCAATGGTGGTTTTAGGCAGTGCCCTTCTGTGCCCATAACATCGGCAAAAATGAGTGGCAGCCTATTCTTCATGCATTTCCCTGTGCATTTTCTGGGAAGCTCTGGCCATCATGATGTTTTCCATGTCAGTACTGCACAGTTTTGAGGTAGGGCTTGGATGCATGGATAAAAACATCCCACAAGCCCCCCTCTTGCGATGGCCATTCTGTTTCACTGATGGGACTCGCAAGACCTGGGATGTTTCCTCATCTTCTTCCAATAGATGGCACAGTTCAGCATCTTTTCCTCCATCCGGTCGGATCGATCGGTTCTCCTCGCCGGTCCTGATGGAAGATTGGGCGGTACCTGGGCCCCTTGCGTCTCTGCTCCCGGTCTCCGGATCGTCCTCCTTGGCCCGTCTCCAGGTTTTCTTTCTCCTAGGACGACAAAGGAAGAGCGGCAATACCTATTCATGGACATTTTCCCCCACCATTGATATAGTGGGGTGGCATATGAATTTATAGTCAAAACATATGAACATGCACATTTCTTTTTGCATTCAAAAACAAAAACACCCACATTGAGAAACTCAGAATTTGATAGGCGATATGTAGGATATTTATAGTTAGAACTGAATTAATCTGGAGACAGTACCCTCTAGGATTCCAGAGGATTCCTCCAGTTGTTGCAGAGTGTGCCTGGGATGGCAACACTTTCAACTGGTTTATGTGGACCCACTTGTCTTCCCCCTCTGCCAAACCCTTTGGGATGCGGATCTTGTAGGCACAGGGGAGATTTTGTCTATAATCTCAAAGGGTCCCTTCCATGTAGGCAAACATTTTCGCTGTTTGGCCTGGTTCCTTTGGAAGTTGTATAGATAGACCCGGTCTCCCACCTGATATTCCTTCCTGGAAGTTTTCAGGTCATAATGGGTCTTCATGCTATCAGCTGATCTTTCTAGATTCCGCTGAGCATAAGCAAAAGCATGTTGAAGGTGTTTCCTTAAATTCTCCACATACTCATGAGTTGTGGAGGCATTTATCAGTGTCTGCTCTTGGGTCCTGTAGAGCAAATGCTGGGGAAGCACCATCTTGCGTCCAGTCATCAACTCAAATGGTGACATTTTGGTTGCAGATGAAGGGGTAGATCTGATGGCCATTAGGACCAGAGGTAATCGGATATCCCAACTTGGCCCAGAATCTGCCACAAACTTCTTTAATATGCTCACAATGGTTCGGTTATATCTCTCTACTGCCCCAGAAGAAGCTGGCCTGTAAGCAATATGTAGCTTCCTTTTGACCCCAGTATCTCCACATCTTTGTCATTACTTCACTGGTGAAGTGGCTACCCTGTGCTGACTCAATCCTTTGAGGTAGACCAAAACGGGAAAAGATGTGGTTAATCATCAAGGCAGCTGCTGTTTCTGCCTTGCAATTTGGGGCTGGGAGACATTCCACCCACTTGGTAAACAAGCATGTCACAGTCAACATGTACTTATTCCCCCTAGCCGAGCGAATCACAGGGCCTACAAAGTCGATTTGTAAATCTGACCATGGCAGTGTCATCCCCTCTTTTGGAGAGGCGCACGGTGCGTGAGGGATGATGGCTGAAATTGTGCACACACAAGACACCCCTTCAAGTATTGGTTGAGGTCCTGCCCATGTGTGGCCAGTATGCAACCTCTCTTAAGATTTCCAATGTTGTGTGAAACCCCTATGACCGGCGGTGGCCGCATCATGGGCGTGACTTAACATCAGGCTTCGGAATGAGGTAGGAACCACCCACTGATCGTGGCCAGCTTTGGATTTCCTTACCAGCAAACCGTCTTGGATTCGGAACATTTTTTGGACATTTCATCAACACTCTTAGGTCCTCTTTCCCAATGTAATCGTATCCGTCAGGGGAAGTTCTCAGGGTCCCAATGTGTTGGTAAAACTTCCAATTAATTGGATCCCCCTTCTGAGCTGTAATCAAATCAGCATCAGGGGTCTCCTTACTCCATTGTGCAATTGAAAGGTCGTTGTGAGCATTTGTCTGGGACCTAGTGATAGCAGTGACCTGGATTTCCCCCAACAGGGACTCAATCTCAATTAGATCCCCTTGGATGGCCCGGTTTTGGCCAGCTGATCAGCTAAGTCATTTCCAGTTTTGTCTGGTCCCTCTACTTTGGAATGACCCTTGATCTTTTTCCAATAGATGGTCATCTCATTCGAGGTGACCAGATCATCAATGTTTTGGATCAACTTCCCATGTTTCAAGGGTTTGTTGTTAGCACATAACATGCCTCTGGTTTTCCAATTAACCAGGTGCTCCACGAACCCGTTCCGTACATAATCCGAATCTGTGATTATGACCAGTTCGTGGAGTTGATGCTGGACAGCAGTGAGGATGGCCTGATGCACAGCCATCAATTCTGCCACCTGACTACTTCGGGACCAATTTTGTATCCAGCGGAGGGTTCTGGGGACTCATTCACCCATGCATTCCCTACGCCAGCCACCAGTTCTTTCTCCCCGTTGTTGTCAACATGGTAAGAGCATCCATCCACATAGACAGTGGGCATTCCCTCACACTTGTCTTCTTCAAAGACTTTGTGTGGGGAATTAAGGTATGCCTCCATGTTGTCTTGATTTTTAGACTTTCGTCCTCGAGACAGTTTTCTCTGGCACAATCATGCAAGTCAGCCAGACCTTGCGCGAGGGACTCTTCTTGTTTTGGCCATATCTGACCTCCACAGGAAAGCCTTGCATTGACAGAATCCAGGAAGTAATTCGGGAATTACTCACATTTCCGGCCGGATTCTGTCACTTTGGAGATATTGCAGAGGCTGGTGTGGAGTCTCCACTATGATGTGTTCCCCCTGGATAAACGGGCGGTAATTCTTCAATGCCCACACCGTTGCCAGGAGTGCCTTCTCACAATCGTTGAATTTTTCCTCCACAGAGGATAAAGTTTTGCTCGCATAGGAGATTACTTTATTGACCTTGTCATGCTTTTGGTATAATACTGCCGTCAAGCACGTATTAGAGAACCCCGTCTCCAGGAAGAACTCCTTGTTTCTGACAGGGTAAGCTAGGCAAGGCGCTTGTGAGAGGCTTCTTTGAGTTGTCTTACTGCCTCGGCTTGTTCTGGACCCCATTCCCACTTGACCCCCCCTTCAGGAGATGAATCAGGGGTCTGGTGATCTCTGCGTAGCCCTCAATGAACTTTCTGCTGTAATTAGTCAGTCCAAGGAGGCTCCTTAGTTCCCGCAGAGTTGTGGGGTCTTTCAGTTTCTGAAGTGCTTCCACTTTCTTTTCCTGGGGACAGAGACCCTGAGGAGTAATCTCATGCCCCAAGAAATTAACACGGGTTCTACACCACTGTGCTTTCTGAAAGGAAAGTTTTGCTCCGGCGGCCCTCAACTGGGTCAGAACATAACGGATCTCCGCTATGTGTTCCTCCACAGATGAACTTTTGATGAGGACATCATCTACATAAGCCAGGTTACCCCTCGCACCCCCAGGTCGGGCATGGCCTTATGTAGGAAAATGTTGAATTCATTGCCGGAGTTAAGGTATCCGAAGGGAGTCCGGGTCCATGTGTACTGCTGGCCCCCAAAGGTAAAAGCCAGTTTGTATTGGTCCTCCCTACTGACAGGCACGGTCCAGTATCCATTGGTCAGGTCTATTGCAGTGAATACCTGTGACCCCTGGATCTGGGCCAGCCCTTGGTCAATGTAGGGCAGAGGCCATCGGGAAGTATGGACCCGTTTGTTGAGCTCCCTGAGGTCGGCGCAGAGTCTCCACTGGCCGTTTGGCTTCAATATTCCCAGCACCGGATTATTGAAGGTGCTGTGGACTGGACGGATTATTCCCCGGGACTCAAGGTTCTTAATTATTTCAGTAAGGGACTCCATTGATGCGAGAGGCAAGCGATATTGCTTCACAAACACTGGAGTCATGCCAGGGTCCGTGGGGATTGTTGTTGTGTGGATGTCAGTGCGACCACAGTCATATGAGTCTACCGCAAAGAGATCTTGGAAATCCAAGAAAACTTGTTTCAACTTTTGCTTTTGTTCCAGAGTCACACAGGCATCAGCTAGGTTGACTCTCTCTTCCACCATCTGCCTGAAGCCTGGAAAGACTTCTGGTTTGGCTATCTCAGCGGCCTCCTCCAGCTGGGTGGAGAAGTCCCTGGTCAGAGTGCTGATTTGGACTGGAGGCTTCAGGTGGGAAAGGCAGCCCTCATGGACCTGGAAAATCACCTCATCCCTCCTGAAGTCACAAGTCACATCTTCCTTACCATAAGGGCAGGAAGTGTACACCAGGAAGTTCCCCCCATGCGGGTAAAAATCCTGTCTGGTGTTGTATTGTCATCACTGTCACTGTCAAAGCAGTCCTTGGGGATTGGCCCTAACAGTTCATTACCTAAATCTATGGAAAAATGTCGGTCATCAACCGCCATTCCAATAATGGTGCCTGCGGCTAGAGTAATACTCTTTAAGTCGCTGTTATCCACCTCTATTGGAATGGTGTCATGTTCTATGTTGACTAATGGAGTTGGGTTTACCCCAACCCTTGCTGTTGGAGAGAAGCATTTAGATGTATGTAAGCATCAGGGTTTTCAAATGTTGTCCTCTTTTAACTTTCACTTCCAGGGAGAATTGTCGGGTCCTTTCTGGGATGGTGACTTCCTCTTTGATCTGAATTTCAACTGCATAAGGTAGCAATTGAGCTGACCTAAATGCTTTTTCTGGATCATCAAAGCCCATGGGATTATCCGCTAATCGGGACCAAGCTTTGAAGTTTATTAGGTCCAAACTAATGGCAAAGCGATTGAGAATGTCACTGCCTAAGTAAAAGGCGGCAGTGACGTCTCGCACGACCCAACAATTGTGGACTATGCTCTTGTTGCCAATGGAGATTTTGAGCATACACCTGCTTGGCAGGAGATGTTTGGAATTAGGTGCTTCCAGGTCCATTTCCCATTTGTCTATCAGTTTGAATGTGGGAATGGCTGGATCTTTTGGGAGTTGGCGGAACATGGCTTCGCTGATGAAGCTCTTACCGTTGTTCACACACACTCGAGCGAGAACAGAGTCCTTCCCATCATTTAACTGAACAGGGATGAACAACTGCTCTCCAATTTGCTGAATATCAGCCAGGCTCTGAGCTGATTTCACATCTTTCTGGACTATAGGAGTGGGAGTTTCTGATTGTGGATTAGTATAGAATTTCAGAGTGTTTCCTTCCAGCGTGGAGTACCACTTAGACTGGAAGGAAGGTTGATTTTCAGAAATAGAGAGGACCCCCCATCACCAGTCTGTTGTCCTACTGCTATTACTGTCACGTCTGGAATTTGGCTATTCTGGAAGTGAAATTCTACTTGGTCAGATTTTTGTTCAACCATGTGGCAGGTGCCGTTTAAACTAACATGGTTGACACTCTGTTTTAATTTTATTGGTCGGCTAGTCTGGGTCCAGAGGACCTTGTTTACGCAATCTATTAGGGGTGACAACCTTCTCAGGAGGTCATTCCCTAGTAAACAAGGGGTGCCCTCTGGAGTCACAACTATGACCGGGTGTTTCAACTTGTGTCGCCCAATTTTAATGTCCAAGTCTGCTGTCCCCTCGACGGGAATTTCCTTCCCGTCAAAGTTCTGGAGTGTCCAGGAAGAGAGGTGAGAGGAATTTGGTAATTCTCTCCCCTTCCTGCATTCAGTTCGTCAAAGGCCCTTCTGGACAGAAGGGTAGCTTGAGATCCAGTGTCCACCAGTGCCAAAATTGTACCCTGCCCCTGTACTTGTACCGGGGCATAGTATCTTCCCTCCTTCTCCTCAAGGGGGCACAGATAATGCACATTTTTGGACAACTGGTGGGCTAACTTTCTGGTTTTGGACATTGCTAGCGAAGAGATTTGGGCAGAATTCTGTGGAGAGCCTTGGGAATCTGAAAGAAAAAGTTGGCAACTGGAGATCAGAGCCATTGTGGTTCCCTGGCTCCGGTTCTGGGCCGCCCCCCCCTTTTTGGAGGCAGTCACCAGGATGGGTTTGAACCAGGGGATTTTCTTGCTGTTGGTTCTGGGATGAGATGGTGGGCGGCGGTAGCTCAGTCTCCACATCTCCCCAGTCTGGATTTGCATCCCTAGGGCCATTTTCTTTGGGAGGAGTTCCCCCTCTCTGAAGGAGAAGATCCTTTTCCCAGGATCCTCTGAGGATCCCTCTCCCTCAAATTGGAAGATCTGTACCTCCTCCTCAAACTGAGTCTGTTTGGGTCTTTTGTTTCTCCTACCCCCCTCTGCTCCTTAGGAGGCAGACTTTCAGGGGCAAGAGATTTTGTTTCCGGTTCCTGGGTTTCCAGGGGCTGTTTACAAGTGAGGAAGGAAGCTTCCTCCAAGGCTTTACACCCCCCTTCCCTTTGTGCCTCCTCCCTGGGAACCGGTGAGTTATCGGGGTGCTGCCCCGTCATTGTTCTGGAGCACCAGGTCCAGAGTTGGGTGCGTTCTGCGCCGGCATGCCGATCTGAGGGTTCTGCTGAGCCCTCAGTATGTGACCCAGATCCCGCGCCATGTTTTGAACCTGGCGCTCTAACTGGGAAACCCCTCAGGCTGATACGGGGCCCTGTTTCTCCCCTGGGCTGATCCCGGGAAGGGTAGCTATCCCTTCTCTGGTAGTACCCCTGGTTGGGAAGATTTGGATACCCCTCCACCCTTGGCCTCCCTCTCCCGGATTCGGTTGTCTGGGCTCAGGGAATTGGGGAAAGAAGGATGGATGATTTTGGGCTGGAAATTGGGTGGATACCTGGGGAAAAAGTTCTGCCCAGGATTTGGAGAATTTCTGCCCTCCTGTGGGAAGTTGGAGGGAAGTTCCCTGGGTTAGGTGCTTGGCTGGATCCCCCCCTTGGGCTGGAGGAGTCCACACATAACCCAGGATGGGTCGATTTCCTTGTAACGGGACTTACATAATCAGGAGAGCGAGGGACCCCATTTGTGGGGCTGCCTCCCTGGCTCCCTGTCTGTGACTGGCCCGAGGACCTTCTGGCCTAGCATTATTAGGTGCAGGTAGGTTTTTAGGCCCCCCATCTCCAAATCCAAAACGGGGGTGACCTTTACCTCTGCCACCTTGGCAGCAGCAGGGGTGCTGTTGGCTTTGGGGTTTTTCTGGGCTATTGCTTTTATTTTCTATGGGCTTCTGCACCTCATAGATCCGGGTAGCCTGTTCAATGACCCAGTCTAAAGATCTTTTCTCATGAAAATCTCTCACGAGCTGGGTCATTATATTATTTGGGCAAGGCATGGAAAAATGTATTGATAAATTCTCTGCTGTCTGTGCGCACCCTTCTGTGGTCTGTGCAAAAGCACGCTTTAACTCCTGCACAAATTCTTGTGGGGCCTGATCCTCCCCACATTGCAAATTGTAGGCTGCCTTGCGAGCCTCTTGAGGATTTCTGTGAACAGAAAAATGTTTCAAGATGGCCGCCTTATAGGTGGACCATCTTAAATGATTTTGGTCCTCCAGCCCCGCAAAGAAACTGGAGTATTCCGGGGAGAAGGTCCACTTTACATATTGAATACAGCTTTGGCTGTCCTTCAAATGGAAAGTCTCCATCATTTGCTCAAACAGCTCCAAGTGTTCCCAAACAGAATACTTGGCGTTCTTATGATAAGGCGTGATGACACTCCTGATTGCCTTAATCTGTTTCAATGGGTCCTTAAGCAAGGCCCTTTTTGCCTTATTGGCCTTTTTGGTTCGGGTAACCCTGGTCCATTCATCCTCTGACTCAGAGGCACTGCTCCCAGAGGTTCCCGTCTGTTCTTCCAGGTTTTCCGGATTCTGCGAGCCTGGGAATGGCTGGCAGAATGTGGGGACCTGGTCTCCTGTGTCCTGTAACGCTCAGAGGAGTCTTCAGATCCCTCCTTGCTGCCAGGATTTGATGGGTACCCCCCCACTGACCTAACTGGGCAGAGGTTTTCAGGATGCCCTTAATGGGCCTACTCTCCTGGGGTTCCCCACTAAATTGCACTGTGCTTGGGTGCCCATACCCGGATGCCCGCCCCTCCATTCCTGGGTGGTACTGGCCTATGAGCCCCATGCTTCTGGCTGGATAGTAATCTGCCATCCTGTGGCCCTGTGCTCATGTGCGCCAGGGGACATGGGGGTGGCAGAGTCCAGGGACTGAGAGAGATAAAGGCCTCTGGTACTAGGCTCCTGAGTTATGCTCAGGAGTTTCCCTTTCCCAGCGAACCTCATCTCTATCCGCCCCTGCTCCCTGTTGCAATGCAAGAGCCTGCGCCTTCAGTTCCTCAGTTAAGGCCTTACTAGACTCTATCAGTCTCTCCTGCATCGCTACCTGTTGTTGGAGCCTATCATTGTGCTGGCAGAGAGCCTCATTCTCTCTCTGTGTTTCCTGATTGGTCCTGGAGCACTGGGCCAGTCTTTGCTGCAGGAGGGTTACCTCCTGAGCTGTGTCCCTATTGGCCTGCTCCTTTCTTGCCAGAGCATCCTCCACCCTCCTGGTGTGCTCTAGCAAGTTCTGGTGTTCTTTTTGGAGGTCACCCAGTCCCTGGTGGGCCAGGTGATTTTCTTCCATTTTTCTTTTTAATGGCAGACTTCCTGGCCTAAGGCGTCTCTTTCCTGACTAAGAGCCTGCATTTGTGCCGCCAGGTCGTCCCTCTGCCTTTGAAAGGCACCAGCTTTCTGGCGTTCTTCATCAAACTCTGCCTGGGTATCCAGGTCTTTCAAAATCAGTTTGTTGCTCTCTGCCTTCACTCTATCTAGATGACTTTGCAGGGTGGCTACCTGCTCCGTGCATGCCCTGTTGAAGTCTAATTGTTGCTCCAGCTTTTTCTGGCTCTGCAGTAGGGAGTCCAAACCTTCTTGGTACTCCTTCTGCAAGGCCAGAAATCTGGTATCCTGGTCAGCCTTTTCCTGTTGCAGGATATCCATATCCTCTTTTATTTTAATGATGTGCTGTCTACTCTCATTTTCTGACTCCTGGCTCCCCTGCAGCCTCTGCTCAGAAGAGACCAGGTCAGATTGGACCTTCTCTAACGCCATCTGTCGCTTATTCGCCAGATCTTGGCTTTCAGTACATTTATCCTGCATGTCTCCCATATATAGGTACAGGTATGCCGCTATCCTAACCATCTTGTCTTGTTCATCTTTAGCTTTAGGAGCCATGTATAGTTCACTCAGGGCCACATGTAGGGGACCCTGATCTCCCATATATCTGACCCTGTTTCAGTGACCTGTTGCGTGATGGCCTGCAACCAGACCATGCGGTCTGTTGAGTCCACTCACCTCTCACAAATAACTTATGTAAGAAGTGCGCTCTGGCTATTTTCATGTCTACTAAGGTCGTCATTCTAGAGATTGGTCTCTGTCCTGACTTACAGAAGTTTGTATTTATTTTTGCAAAACAGACCTTTTCCTTAGAGCGTTCCTTTGAGGAGTGCTTTACAGCGTAACACAGCGTGGTGATCCGACCGGATATGTGTATCTGGTCAGCTGGCACGCTGTATTAATCTGCACAAGTGATAGATCTAACCCAAACGTCCGGCACGAGCCCCCAATTTGTAAGAGGATTCAATTCAACACTACAGCTAAGTCAATGCCTAGTCTGGATACTGAATGGAAACCCTTATTGATATATCTTTATGTCCAGTTCATGCGTTCTGGATGACTACCCCTATATAACACCCCTCTCTTGGAATCCCCCTGACCCCACTGAGCCAAGAAGTAGTTCTGTTTTGCAAGTTTAAAAGGTTTATTTGATAATTTAAACAATAGATATATATATCACACTTTATAATAAATTAATAATTGAATATCACACTTAATCTGAGCAGTAATCAATAATGGATAGTCTGGCACTAGCACACTTCTTTATAATCAATGATGAGTTGTTATAGGATGGATAAGATAGCAACAATACTTTTATGGTTTCAAATGGATGCAATGTGGAATGAAATGCAATACAGAAAATACTCAATATGATTTCAACAAAACAATGTAATCACTTTTCTCTGGCAATCCCCTCCCCCCTTTATGCAATGCAAGGAAATGGAAGGAAAGCACACAGTTCTCAGAAATGCAATCAAATGTAATTCAGTTCACCCCAGCAAGCTTAGACTACAGAAGTTTGAAACACAGGCCCAAAATGCTTTTATATGTGCTGGCAATGAAGTGAAAAATATGCTAAAATGCTTTTAATTCCCTCTAGAGGTTCAGGGTGAGTGGTATCTAGTTAATATTAGTCCAGGCTCACTTTAGCAAGGATCTAGGAGTTAACTAGCAGGTTAAACGAATTTTTGGCAACTGAAAGCAAGAAAACTGCTGTTTTCACACGTTGAGAAATTTGCAAATCGCGGCAAAATTCGCGAGTGCGTTTTTCGCGATTGCGGCAAAAGTATAGGGTAGGAATGCGGTTCTAGGTTCGTAGGAAAGCCACGATTCTCAGCTTTCAGATGAAAGTTACTGCAAGTCTCTAGCACAAACGGTCACGGAGATATGAGCGATTAAATAAAGGTCGTTTTTCAGATTTGAAATTTTAAAGTTCAAAAAGACAAGTGCAGCTTGCAACTAGAAAATGACAGGTGACAGCTTTACAAATGACAGGTGACAGTTAGGAGGCAGTTCTACTTAGATTAAAATAGATTGAATTATATTATTTTAACTAAGAGATTGGTTCTGCACAGTTCTGCTAGGTACTCACACTATATTCTTGAGTGAAATGGGCCTCGCCACGGATCTGGTCAGGGTTTTAGACTGGACTCTGGTCTCTCTCTGCACAGCACTGTTATCTGGGTCAGCTCTCTCTGTTCTCTGGTCTGGGTCTCTAGTTCTGGATATTTGAATTGTATTTGAAGTCTGGATCTTTGGATGTGTATGTTCCGGCAGAGCGTCTGCAGCAAATGGAATTGAAAGTCCTATCTGTCCTGTCTGTCTGCTTTTATGTGTTTAGAATGTGTGGTGTGTCTAGCATCACTAGGCTCTACCCTCTCCACTTGTCATTGGCCACTTCATCCTCTTCCCCTTGATTGGGGAATGAAATGAAGTGTCATCATGATGAGGTCTGTTTATGATACAGAGAACCCACCCTGTCAAATTACACACAATCTATATTTTGACCCAAAAGACATATTTCACAGGTACACATTTGTTTAAAATTACATGCACCCATCACATATCACAGGAGGTATCCCCTGTTCAAAATCTGCTCTTCCTGGGAGCTTGCATTCAGAAATGGCAACATTTTGCACTTTTTAACTGATTTCGTAATATCGGACATTACCCCAAATTTATACACATGTGCGCAAGGAGTATGGACATTACTTGATGAAGTGTCAGATTTTTAACATGCATACATTTTAAGTAATACCCTCTTAACTGCTAGCTTGCCCCCAGATCATGCCACCGGTTCTAAAAACCTCTTAAAATGTGGGCAGAAAAATCACAAGAATTATGGTATCATTTAAATAATTTTCACAAGTCCGCTCTATGAGTTATTCATCTTTTTCTAAAACCATATTCTGGCTACAGGGGTGTGGTTCCCCCAGCACAAGGTTGAATTTCTGGTTTTTCCAGTTCTGCCAAGCCAGCTTGCTCTCACAGGCAGTGCTCCTCCCTTTCTTCCAGGAGGAAGCCATTTTTACGGCCCCCATAATAAAACATTTGCCTGAGTCAGGACAGGGCTTTGTTCAATTTCCTGCAGAGCCCAGGTAATTCAATCAGAGAAGTGTCATATCCTTTTGGTGGGAGCAGCAAAAGGGCAGCTAGGCCTGGGAACACAGCTGTTGTGCAAGTCTCATCTCCTGTCGGCGGTAGCTGGTGGCAGAATTCAGTTCCTTAAGCCAGGCCCAGCTAATGTCACTTTTAGTTACCCAGTTTTCTGCATTCAAATAAAACTAACATTTTACATATGCAGCTAGAATGCTGATTCTAAGTTTAAAACTATGACATTTAAACAATTGCAACCTATGTGACACTCAAAAGTAGGTCACTCATTTCATTTAAACATTTAGATTTTTAGTGTCTTTCAGTCCAAATTTACTTAAACTGCTGAAATCCACAGCTCAGCCAGTCTTGTTATAAACCTTCAAGTCACTTCAGAATATAACTTTAGATTGTATCCACCTCTCAGTAAGTCTTTCTTTGGCATGCCTTGGGTTCATTTATTCAGTTTTAAACAAAATCTGGTGGTTTTAAAACGCCGGCTTTCTGATAGTGGTGAGTACTGGTACTGCACCCCTTTTTGGGATTTAAGAAAATGAATTCCCCCACAATTCTAGGTTGCTTTTGGCAATCAGCATTGCCATTCCCAATGGTTTCAGACTACTGTGTGGGTAGTCCAATGGTGGTTTTAGGCAGTGCCCTTCTGTGCCCATAACATCGGCAAAAATGAGTGGCAGCCTATTCTTCATGCATTTCCCTGTGCATTTTCTGGGAAGCTCTGGCCATCATGATGTTTTCCATGTCAGTACTGCACAGTTTTGAGGTAGGGCTTGGATGCATGGATAAAAACACCCCACATGCTATTTTAAAATGTTATAGTATTAAATGGCTCAATATGTTAAAGTCTCTTAATGTACACATATGTGCCAGATATTATTTCACCATAGGACATTTCATTTGTGTGTGTGTGTTGTTTAGTAACAAGTTCATGGATGTTCAGAAACGTATTTTAAGACTGTACAGTTGCATAAATGATTCCACAAAGTGTCTGTGACAGAGAAACATATGGATATATGTTTTTGGAACTCTGGAAAATTGCAAGATTGAATGCACACCCTTTAAAATAGTGTGAGTTTTGAAGAAGCAAGAAAAGATGATAGTGCTTGGTAACTGTACTGAAACCAAGACCTATTTTTTCGTGTCCATTGTTTTTCATGTTGGTTAGGTGTAAGGGGGCCTGTAAGCCATTTGCACAGGGTCATAATAATCAAAGTGTTCAAAGCAACCATGTTCATTATCCTTGACACTATTATAATTAGCCATGATTCAGTATTGTTGTCTTTCTCCTTTAGATCTTCAATTGAACTTTCCAAAGCTGCTCTGTGCAGATGAATGGGAAAAATACCCTTCCTGGACAGAATTTATTCTTGTGGGCTTCTCTGATCTCCCGCACCTACAGGCTCCACTCTTCATTACATTCCTGCTTGTTTACCTGCTAGTCATTTCCGGTAACCTTCTGGTCATGTTAGTCATTTACTCAGACAACCGTCTGCACACACCCATGTACTTTTTCCTCTCCAACTTGTCTTTTGTTGATATCTTTTACACGTCTGTCACATTTCCAAAAATGCTGGTCAACTTCTTTCTTGGGTACACCCAGGTCAGTATCAATAATTGTCTGCTGCAAATGTATTGTTTCATAGCCATGATTGCGACAGAATTCTTTCTCCTGACCATCATGGCTTTTGATCGCTATGTTGCTATCTGTAATCCCCTACGCTACACAATTGTCATGAGTAGGTCAGTCTGCTTCCAACTGGCCACTAGAGCATGGCTTGCTGGGCTAGTAGAGCCAGTACTTCACACAGTTTATATATCACAACTCTCCTTTGTGATTCTAATGAAATCAACCACTTTTTTTATGACTTCCCTGCTCTGATGAAGCTTTCCTGTACAAGTACGCACACTATTGAAGGAATGACTTTTATCCTGCGTGTTATAGCGTTAATATCCTCATGTGTATTAATCATCACATCTTACATAAAGATTGTTTCTGCCATTCTGAAGATTCAGACTTCAGAGGGAAGACACAAGGCCTTCTCCACATGTGTCTCCCACCTCACAGTAGTGATCATGTACTATGGAGTCCTTATATTTGTCTACATACGGCCGGCCTCAATGTATTCGGTGATACAGAGCAAGATATTATCATTCCTCTACAGCGGCGTGATCCCTATGTGCAATCCCATTATTTATACTCTGAAGAACAAAGAGTTTGCAAAAGCCTTGCAAAGAAGGAGAAGTAAGGTACATTAGAACCACTGGAAGGAAGAGCAAGAATGGAGAAGAACTAATATCAACGCATGCATTGACAGAAACTTTCAAGAAACATCACTTTCAAACATGATACAATGATGTATGATGCACTTTTGGCCTAATATGTTTACAGTACAAACATTTGCATACACGTTATGTGCATTAATCAAAAGATTCGATTTAGCTTGATTTAGCTATGACATTTTATCAATTTGTTTTGACTATTCTCTTTACAGGTTTTAAACTCAGCATAAGTATTTGATGATAATGAAGTACACGCACACTATATGTAGAAATCAAGTACAATATTGCCAAGCATTGTTTAAACCTGCAATTGTTTGAGCCAATGCCTGTTGCGAAACCGTCCTGCCTTGATTTATTAAATAAAGAAATCAAATAAAAAATGTCCAGCCCTGGTTAGCTTTAAGACTGAGTTATGTTATGTTATGTTATTTTGCATTTATATAGCGCCTTATGTACCATTGGTATGGTCTGAAAGCGCTGGTAGGTTGAACACTGAAGTTCGGATCAGTAGAGAGAGTAGAGAGTCAAAGGTGCGTGTGAGCACCGGATATGTGTGCTGCTAGTGTGGTATTTGTGTAATAGCTGCTTCTTAGAGGTAGGTGTGGTGGTTGAGAGATCAGGAGTATGTGTTCGTTCTGGCAGGATTTATCAGGACCGAATGTGGCTGCGTTAGGCCTGAGTAGAATGCCTGGCTGGGGTGTGTGTAACCATCAGTGTTTACTTAGAATGATGGGGAATGTGCGGCAGATGTTAGTATGAGAACAGTTATACCGAATAGTGTCATAGTATCTCTGTGTTCTAATTGAGTGGTGCTGTAAAGAATAGGGTAAGCGTTTGATGGGTTACATGCTCTTTCAAACGTTCACTGCAGTCCGAACCATACTATATACGTCGCGCTAATAGGCACTTTCTCAATTAAACTTTATACAGGGAGGGTATTAGGCATAATTCTAAAATTAACTTTGCACAAAGTGGTTATTAGGGAGATTGGTCAGTTCAGCCGGGCACACTATTAGACTATTAGGATATTGGGCACACTTCTAAATTCAACTTTCGCAGAGAGGCTATTGGGCGCACTTCTAAATTCAACTTCTAAATGCACTTCTAAATTCAACTTTCACATATAAGCTATTGGGCACGCTTCTAAATTCAACTTTCCCTGTGAGGCTACTGGGCATACTTCTAAATTCAACTTTCACAAATAAGCTATTGGGCGCTCTTCTAAATTCAACTTTCCCAGAGAGGCTATTGGGCACGATTCTAAATTCAAGTTTCACATATAAGCTATTGGGCACGCTTCTAAATTCAACTTTCCCAGAGAGGTTATTGGGCACATTCCTAAATTCAGCTTTCACAGGGAGGCTATTGGGCGCACTTCTAAATTCAACTTTCACGGAGAGGCTATTGGGCACCCTTCTAAATTAAATTTTCACATTGAGTATAATTGGCACACTTCTAAATTTAATTTTCACAGAGAGTCTATTGGGAACACTTCTAAATTCAGCTTTCACAGAGAGGATATTAGGCACACTTCTAAATTCAACTTTGCACAGAGAGGATATTAGGCACACTTCTAAATTCAACCAAGGCACGCTATTAGGCACACTTCTAAATTCAACTTTGCATAGAGAGGATATTAGGCACATTTCTAAATTCAACTTTGCATGGGGGATATGCTACAATCACAATTCTATCTAGGTCAGGCACATGCTATCATTTACAATTTCATCTAAGTGTGGCACTTGGTAACATTATTGCATACCTGTCTTACTTTGAGGCTCGCTAATCATCATTGTCTCTGGGAGTGGCACTAGTTAACATTGGCAAGTGTGTTAGTATGTTATGCAGGACAACATTACAGTACAGTCTTGAATGGATTTAGCTTGGTGGTCGAGTCTCTCTAGGTCTGCATGGTGTGAGACTATCCCGGGTTACATTATGGAAAGGTAAGGTGGGGTGACAGGGGCTTTCTGGAGTAGAGTAATTGCTCTACACCCCACCCATGCCTCACTTACAGTTTTGTTGGTGTCTGTTCACTGCTGGCATCACTGGCTTCCCCTGCGGACACCTGCAGACACTTTCTGGAGCCGCCTTTGTAGGAGCTGCCCTTTGCCTCGGGGTCCTTTGCCGAAGGGGCTGCCGGGCAGAGGGTTACCCTGGAAAGGTCTGTAATGACCTGGTGACATGAGTGGTGGGCCAATCACAGAGGGGGAAGGCGGGACTAGCACAACCAGGATGCGGGTAGGGAAACAGGCCTGTGCGATGGGGGGATCAGGGTTACAAACATACAAATATGCACAGAAGGGCATCAGATTGACACCAGGATGGGGGTTAACTCACCTGGAGCACGGCAGGGCAAAAGGTGGGGAGTGTGTTTTCAAGCAGTATGGGGTCGCTCAGGGAGACTCACTCACCTGCAGCACTCTGGTCGAAAATGGAGGCAAGGGTTTGCACGGGGGCACTAGACCCACGAGCACACAGTGGATTAGCCAATCAGGACAGGGTGGGAGAGCCTGGGAGGCAGGAGGGGAACCAGGAAGAAGGAGCAGGGGATCAGGGGAGGTGCACAGGGCCTGGAAGGCCTTTTTAACTGATTTTTCAAGCAGGGCGTGGGACCAGGGAGCGGGGAGGGAGAGAGGTTAGCTGCAAGCGGGTCGGGTAAGCAGATGGGGGACTGGGATGTGATTAAGAGGCCCTGGCAGCGCAAACAGAGCGGAATTGGCATGGATGGAGGGCGCTACTCAACGTGCTACCATGCTGGAAAAGTGGAGCCGGTCGAGATCAGCAGCTCGCTACAGCTACCATACACAGTCCAGGGAACCAATCAGGGCTGGAGGGAGGGTTGGGAGGCGGGAGGGCTTGGGACCAGGAAGCGGGTGCGGGGAGGGAGAGAAGTTAGCCGCAAGCAGGTCGGGTAAGCAGATGGGGGACTGGGAGGTGATTCAGAGGCCCTGGCAGCGCAAACAGAGCGGAATTGGCACGGATGGAGGGCGCTATTCACCGCGCTACCAGTGATAAAGATCAAGTGATAGATATGTGCACACTATTATTCTTACCTGAGTGCACACTAAGAATTCTGAGATAGATTGTGTTTCAAACTGACAAACCTCCAACTGGGTATAGTGAATTACATTTGTTGTCAAAGTTTTTCATTGAATTTACAACATAAAGATGTGCACATGTGGCCCAATCAGAAAAAAAAATATATGGGCTCTTTATTAACCAAACATTACCATATCACAAACAACAGTTTAAAAACACCTATACAGCATTGGCATGAATCCACTACCTCCTATATGTAAAGTAACAGGCAACTTGAAATTCAATTTTGGGAGATCACCCTCTCCAATGAGAGTGCTCTGCTGACTCCCCAAGAACACCCAAATGACCATCAAACACCTTTACATTGGCTACAAATGTTCCAAAATGTTGAGCGGGTTACCATACCGCTGGTCATAATCGAATTTCACCAGTGCCACACACTGTAATAGTGCGAGCTGGAAAGGGGTTTATTTAAATACCGGAAGTGTGAGCAGAAGTGTTCTTCGGTACTGAGGAGAAAGAGGCAGCGTCTTCTTTAAGTGCAGAGCCCGAGTGCTTGACCCTCCCCCCTATAAGAACACTGGTTCCTGCGGAAGCGGAGCGGAAGTGTGAGCAGAAGTGTTCTTCGGTACTGAGGAGAAAGAGGCAGCGTCTACTTTAAGTGCAGAGCCCGAGTGCTTGACCCTCCCCTCTATAAGAACACTGTTTCCCGCGGAACGCAAGTGTGAGCAGAAGTGTTCTTCGGTAATGAGGAGAAAGAGGCAGCTTCTACTTTAAGTGCAGAGCCCGAGTGCTTGACCCTCCCCTCTATAAGAACACTGTTTCCCGCGGAAGCGGAACGCAAGTGTGAGCAGAAGTGTTCTTCGGTAATGAGGAGAAAGAGGCAGCTTCTACTTTAAGTGCAGAGCCCGAGTGCTTCACCCTCCCCTCTATAAGAACACTGTTTCCCGCGGAAGCGGAACGCAAGTGTGAGCAGAAGTGTTCTTCGGTGTTCCTCGGAGTGCCGTGGGAGGGCTGTTGGTCCTGAAACGGGGTCTGCCCCTCCCCCTTCCCCGAAGAAGATCAGCAGATCAGCAGACACGGCCATCGGAGAGAGAGCGGTAACTCACTGCTCCCCGTGATCAGAGCCGACTGCTCAGAACTCACAAATAAGTGCCTAAGTAATTTGATTGAATACACAGAGGCAACAAGGGGCGAGCCGGTGCTTGGCCGTGTGAGCACTTCACATTAGACTTTGTGATCAACAGCAACTGTTAACAGCATGACCACTGTGCATTCTATATTGAACTGCAAATTATACGGAAATCTGTAAAAAAAAAAAACACGAAATAACATTACAACAGAACCCAGAGGTGTAAGAGAAACGTGAAAAAAGGTTTTGTAGAAAAGTCAAACATCTAATATTATCTGATATCGAACCTTTGAAAGCAACAGAGCAAGACAGCAGATAATTACACAGAATGAGTTACAGCCATCATCATAAAGGCACAGAGAAATAACAGAGCGAGCTCGGAGGCAACCACAATGACTGTCAAACCAGGTCCGCAGACAAGCACAAAAACTCTACAACAACGACGTCAATTAAATCAATGGATGCTTGCAAAGGCAGGTGCAATTAATCAAAACCCTAAGAATGGAGCACAAGGAGGGGCGGCAGTAAATAATGAAACAGCCCCAGAAATAGACCTCACAAAGACTTGTGATGACAACACAGGACATGCTCAGCCTTCACAAGCAGACTCTATTTCGCTAGGTGACGTGGTTATAACTGGATCTCCTGAGCCTCATGAAGAGTCTCCAAAGAGCAAAACGAATGAAAGGGAGAACAAGGCACTACAGCAAGGAAACCAGGAAAACAAGTCACAATCTGAAGGTGTCATCGATTGCGAGCTACTAACGGGAGGAGTGAACAAACCTAAGGCATTACTATCGCTGTTGGACCTGGTGCCGATTCAACAAGATACTAGAGGGGCAGACAAAGTCCAAAGCATAGATTGTCCGGAGGAATACCTTACACCTTTTGAAATTACCGATGTTGAATTACTAGGAGCACTACACAGTGACTTAGTAGCGCAGCCCACTGAATGCGAACAACCGACAAATACAAAGCAATCAGTGCAATTACTTGATACGCTAGAGCCGAGCCTAGAATGCATCAACAATGGTCTCCAAACCACACCTGAACAATCCACAAACCATCCTAGTGGAAAATCAGCATTAACTGCAAAGGAAAGCTTCACACAAGAAGGTAGTAACCTAAAAAGCGGCTTGAAAAATTGTGCTGAACAGTCCCCAGCAATTATAGATGAAACAAAAATGGATGCAGTTTTATAACTTGCAGCATGTCTCGGTAAAACAAGTTCCCAAAGGTTGAGCCTAGTGGGAACAAAAAACATAGCAAACAAGGTGAGTTCTACGCCAAAAAGAACGTCACTAAAAACAAAACAGTGTCCAGCTGTTTCAGCTAATAGCGAGAACCCAGGAAATAAAGCGACAACACCAAGATGGCACCCGAGAACTCCTGTACTCGAAAGACCGAGACAACGAAACTTCGCCGAACTGAATAATTCAGCTGGACACATGAGCGATGACTCACCAAACCTGCAAACAACGGCAGGGAGGGGCCCAAGCGAGGCAGCAACGAAATCAAGCCTCTCAGCAGCGGCTGCCATGCAAATACACAACAATGTACTTGCAGCGTCATCCTTGGCCATGATTCCTTTTCGTCAAATTGTATGAAACACTTAATGAAACAATCAAAGACCAGGGAGCGATGCTAAATAACCTAATGCAAAAGACGGAAAAACTAGATACGTTTATGACGTTTCTACAGAACCAACTAGAGAAAGAAGCGGATGTATCTGCTAGTTGGCAAATGTGTTTAGGTGATTTAGCTGCAAGGTATCATTGTGAAAACGAAAATCTATCTACAGGCTTACTGGAAGCAGTGAAATGGATGAGACATGAGGGACGTCAACCTGCTTCAGCAAACTCACATGAAAGTTGTGGAAAGAATCAGTTAACAAAAGCAAAAAAAGATAAGATCCAGTTGAATCCTTGTGCATCAAGTTTGGAGATCTTGACTACAGAAAATACTCAAAACATGCACAATGGTCTGCAAACGAATAAACAGAAGGGAAATTAAACTGATGATAAAAGAGCAAATCAAGGTATGGTATCAGAATCACTTGACACGCTAGCACCTGCTCAGACGATGCAGGATGGAGACGAGGCTGAAAAAACACATACACAAACAATTGACGGGTTACCAAAATGCTGTGAAGAAACAACAGTAGCGACATCTATTGTTCCCGTCCAAACCAACTTAGGAGAAGTTGCCAAGCAAACAGCATTTAAAATCTTCACTGGTGGAAGCAAAGACAAACCAAATGCCCCAAAAAGTAAACTCAAAGAATTGGTACCAAATGATGGTTCAAAAGAACCCCTCTGCTCCATAATTGGCAAAGGCAGAAACAAGAGGAAAAGAACGATGAACGCAAAAAAAATCATAAGGAATCTCCCACTACCAACACGACCAGCAATGTTCATTCAAAATGAGAAAGCAAACCATAAACCAACAACTCCAGAAAACCAAACATTCAGTAAAAACACTGAAACTAAGAAACCAAACAGGAAACGAATGCGACATGACTCCGTGGACATAACCTCAACTCTATCTACCTCAGCCTCATCAATAGAGCTCTGCAATCTGTCAAAATATTCGCACAATAATGACAGTGATAAAGATGAAGTTGAGGTCGTCTCCGACAGCTATCGGCAGGAAGTGTCTCAAAAAACACAAAATCTGCCAATCAGCACTCAGAATCCAAGGTCAAATGAAAACGACAAAAAATCACAAATGACAAGACATACCAACCTAGAGAAAGAATGGAGTCGAGCACTAACTGACACAAATCTATATCCAAAATTCACAAGAAACCAAAGGAAACAAGCTGTTCATTACATGTCAAAAAAACAACAGTATCAGAAAAAGGAATTTGTAAAACAAAGCATAAAGCTACGTTTGCAAAATATCCACGCAGATGAACATGAAGTGAACCTAAACCGGTCAAACGTGCTGAAATTATTTACATGTGTACCCTCATTATGGACCATTCACACCGATGACATTAAAATAGTGGAGTATGCATTGTAAAATACGACAGATCAGGTGCTACTACACATAACCTCAAATGCTGTGCGAACCACAGTTCTGCGTGCAACCGACGAGCTGTTGGCATATGGATTCGACCTGATGGTAGAACCTCCAGAAAGATCTGAAGATGGAAGGTCTCCACATGAGGGACGGACCACTGAATCAACAGAATCCAAAATCAATGCACTGCGGCATTCGCTGGCCGATACTCACGTAGAGCCAGCAATACAAAGACGGTACCATTAGCAATAACTTAGAAGACAAGAAGGACTGTGAGATCTGTTGTCCTGGAACATCCAGGGATTCTCACATCTGTTTAATGAATTCCCTGCCCCACTTGACAACACCTTAGTTATTTGCTTGCAAGAAACCTGGTTACGCAAAAAACCATCTAAAGACGGTTTCAGCGTGTTCATCAACCCTGCCAAAAAAAATACAACTGGTCGCCCCTTTTCGGGTCTACTATCGATGATCAGGATTAACAAAGGCTGGACAACGGTGGAATCACAAAATCCAAACCCTTTTGTGCGAGGAACATTAATAAAATGTCATCAGCTGATCAAAGGGAATTGTGAATATATGCTAATAATCAATTGTTATTGGACCCAGCAAAAATCGCAACCGATAATTTCGTAAAAGCTGTGACGGAACTCATAGATAATGCCATGTTAAGTTATAAGAACGTGTGGATCGGATGCTGAGGTGACCTAAACTGCTCTTGGTTCAAATGGGATACAACCTCGGAAGCAAACCTAAAAATCCCGAAAATCCGGTTGTGTGGAAGAGCAAATTCTTGGCAGGGCATGATGGCAAATAGAAACCTTTGCATGCTTAATGGGAACATCAAGGGAGACTTACCGGCAAAAAGTACCTGGAGAGGCATTGGCAATGGTGAATCCAAAATACTAGACTACATTTGGACGTCTGTAGAGATGTATGAGAAAGCAATTGACATGAAAGTGACCAAAACAGAAAACAGTGACCACGAGTTGATACGCCTAAAGTGGCTGCTGTACTGGCACCAGAGTGATTCAAGTAAAACACCTCTGATAACAATAAATGCTGCTGGAAACAGATTGACAATAAATGGCAACCAGATACAGCAACTTACTCTAAAATTCTGTGAAAGTGATCATCGGAGAACAAGCGACTATGCTCCGTTGATAATGAATCTTATAAAAAAAACATCTGACTACACCTAGTAAAATACACAAGCATAACTATAGCAAGCTTCTTCAAGATGCAAAAAAAGATCTTAGACGGGATGTGAGACACCTGAAGAAAAACCATAAAGCTGAGGAAGTACAACTAAGGGTGAAAACATGGCGCCAACAATACAGGAACTGGATGAAATCCCAGTATGTTATTTTTGAGCAAGATCGGGCGGAAAACATCATGAAATGCATGATAAAGAAAAACTCCAAAGATATATGGGCAATACTAAACGCCGTAAACCTGAATTATCAGCCAATAATTGTTAATGACCTAACAAGTACTACTTGGGTTAAACATTTCACAAATGTACACATATGACCCCAATCGGAACCAGAAATCATGGTTGAAACAGGTACTAAAGACGGGGACATAAAATCTGATGCACATGAGATTGCTCAAGCAATAATTCAACTAAAAATGCACGAGCCCCGGGGTCAGACTTGATCACAAATGTTATGCTAAAACAAAATGTTGCTGAGTGGTCAGTCTTTATTGAGACCCTCTTTTCTCGACTAGCCTCAACTAAGCAAATGCCTAAGTCTTGGCTAAAGGCTGTTGTGGTGCCGATCTACAAGAAGGGCGATCGGGACGATCCTAACAACTATCGACCTATCGCCCTACTAGATACCATAGGCAAAGTCTGTGGATCCTTTTTGAGGAAGAAGATGGTGAATTGGGCAACCTCAGCAATGATCGTAGACCCAAGACAAACGGGATTTACTACTGGTGTTGGAGTTGATGTAAACCTCTGTATCATAAGCATCTTAAAAATTGAAACCATTAAGGCAGGCCAACGGTTGTTTCTAGCCTTTATCGACAGGAAACAGGCCTTTGATGGACTAAATCGTGACAGACTATGGCGCAAACTAACATCCTGGGGCTGCCCTGCAAATTTACTTGAACCTATTATAGCCCTTCACACCAACACATCAACATGTGTTCGTCTCAGTAACAACGGAGAAATGTCTGAAACTATCAAAACTGAAAAAGGTGTAAAGCAAGGGTGCCCCTTGGCATCAGAGCTATTCAAACTCTTCATAGCCGACTTGCCAACTTACTTGAACGATGTTAACTCATTTCCACCAAAATTGAATAACACCCCAATTTCCTGCATAACATACGCCGACGACTTGGTAATACTACACCGCACACAAGTTGGGTTGCAACTGTTGTTAATCAAATTGTATGAATATTTGACCAATAACGAACTAGAAATAAACACGGCTAAAACAAAGATATTGGAAATTGGTTCAAAAGGAAATAAGAAAGATCGGGCCTTTCAATGGAAAATAAATGGTGAAAAGATAGAAAGAGTAGCCTCTTTAAAATATTTAGGCATTCACTATAACAACTCCATTAGTGAAAGACCCTGGTGTGAAGAGCTAAAAAAACGGATGAAGAAGCTGGCGCTCCAAGGAGCCAAAACAGAGAAAGAATATTGTAAATTCTCGTTAGCACCAGTCCTACTGTTTTACGCTCAAAAAGTAGTGCCGACAGTAACGTTTGGCGCCGAAGCTGGGTGGAACATTCCGGAATCAACCTGGCACTTGCTAGAAAGTATCTTCTGGCGGAGAGTGCTGAATCTACCCGGACACGTCCCTGTGGCTGCAGTGAGACACGAACTATCACTGAATTCGTTACATTCCAAAGTCATATGGAAATGGCTCACAACGTGGAGGAAAATGAACTTGAGCCCTCCAATTCGAGCATGTGAGATCTTTAAGAGGAGAACTGGTAATCACACGAATCTACTAACCAAATGGAACTCAAAACAAATGGAAATCCTAGCAAAAGCAGACATTAAAGTATCTGAACTGCAAAATATACCACAAATTGCGAAAAAAAAAAGTTTGAACAGTGGTCCTGGATTGTTAACAATGAAAAACGGGACAAATCTAAATCCTTGTCAAGTCTAGTATCCAGTGAAAACAAATTAAACGTGCCCTCAAGATTCTTGATACAATGCCCTTCAAAGCATCATTGCATGCAGTTCTTGAGATTGAAATTGAATGCATTAAGCATAAAAGAAACACTGTGGCAACTAAAAGATAAAGCAATAAAGGACAACACTTGCAGGAACTATTTCCCAGCGCAAAATCCATCTGGGAAAGTTCACCCCATTGAACAACGACATTGAAGGGTGGTGGAAACACCTCTTAGTAGGCCAAAACATACAATTAGTCTGCGCGGTAGTAGACTATATGGACATGTTGTTAAACCAAGAACCTCGAAACTGAACTAGAGATCCGGCAAAACAGGCAAATGTATAAAGGAAATAAGGACATGAAGTTGGATTGATAAAAGTGGAAAATGTAACAAAAGTTTAACAATGATTTTTGTATAAAACTGTAGTTTTACAATAAAATAAAATTTAAAAAAAAATACCACTGGCTATATTTAAAAATATCCACTCATATTTTTTGAAAACATTATTTTCTATCCATTGTTAAGTTGAAACTGGACTATGCAAAGTAGTTGTTCAGACCAATACTGTAAATACTGTGATACTCACAGTGGTACATTCTGACCCTTTTGGACATTGCATTGCAAATTGATGAGGGGGTAGACATCAGAAATGTCCACATTTCCGCCCCTTTTAAAGTCCACATGAAAAGTGGTTTACTGTATTAAAGGGAAGCAATTCCTTCAGAGGAGGACCTTTTACCCCTATGGGATGTAAGTAAACTCAAGAAGATATTCCACCTTTTAATATAGCGGTATATGCACCACATTCTGTATTTCTTCCGATGCTGCTGGCAGTATATATTACCATAGCTGTTATATGGCACGTGCTCAAATAGGCATTACACTTCAAATATTGCCTTTAGTATAGTTAACACCAACAAAGTTATAATATCGAAGCAGGACAATGTCAAAACAAGTATATTTCTACTCACATTAAAGCAATCAACAGCACTTATGCCAAACATGGCAACCCACCTGAACTCAGCTGCTCAGAGCCTGTGATAGACAAGTCCCATTACCACAGAAGGAAGATGTAACCAAGCACAGCCACAGAACTTGGGAATGTTGCTACACATTTTTACATAGTGTTGTGATGTTGCGGCCGAAGGTTCAACACACAACACAACACCTAAAGAGTACATTTTAAGTGGTTTAGTTGACAGCCAAACTGAGCCAGGGGTTCAGGGCAAACCAAACTAAGGTTGTGAGAACATCAAAATGGAGCAGTGTCAACTTGATGAAGGAACATAATCACACTCAAAGTCGGTGGGATTTGAGTTTGCTAGATTTTCTTTCTTTTTAGTTGTTCTTTTTTAAATTTGTGTTCTAGTTTATTGAAAAGCAACCAGACACCAATCAATTTAAATTTCCTTCAAATAAAGATAAATCAAATATTAAACATATCCTAGAAGAGTTTTCCAATACATTTCAATTCACAATTGATCATAGTAAGTCAGTCTCTTCATATCCTTGTGCACAAATCTAATACAATTACCTACAAAACATTTCAATTTACTGATAATCATCACAAGTCAATTAATTCATATACTTGTAAAAAACGTGAAGGAGCAATAGTAAGGGAAGCAGAGGAACCAGAAAACAATAGCTGCATCATACTACCCCATCAATAATCTCCAATTCATTTACATAATTAACAAAGTATGCATAGTCTATTTTCCAAATAATCCTTGTGATTCCAATCATACCAAAGGACCGCCTTCTTACCATACATTTATTTAGGTATCGCCTTCATCTTGTAGTATTTGGTCATAGGAATAATTTATCTTTAGCATGCACCTTACTCAACTGAGGCATTATCATTTCTACTTTAGTTCTCATATACAAAGTTAGTGCAGTTTTACTAAGGCAAATAAACAGTGGGATGCCAAGATATACAATGTGGTTAGTAATCTCAAGTGGAATGTTATAAATAACCCACCTGTATTTAATTTGCCATTTATAAGGTGACATTCTCATGACCTTTGTTTTAGACGTGTTTATTATGAGGTAATTTGCCACTTCCAAATCTTTTTAAGCGTCAAACAACCTCTGTAATCCGATTTGCATTTGGTTAAGAAGAACACACTTTCTTATCTTGGGTGAGTATGGTCTTAAGGTCCTTCCGTTTAGCTGCTTTAAAATGGTTATCCATTTGTACTTGGTGGCTGCCTACTTTATCTTAAAGTGTGAACTCTTTCACAATGAATTATGGTTTGTGCGAAAAATCTTTCGTGGAAGATTTTGCAGGGCTGCACAAAGTGAGCTTGAGGGAAGATGGTGAACCTGAACAGCTGGAGACCTTATTTGCAGCTGAACGGGGAACCTACATACACAAGTGCACAGTGAGAGGAGGAGGAAAACACTTTGGATAAATTCTGTGCCCAGGTGTGGAGTGGGGATGACAGAGAACAGGTCACGGGTGACATATAAGTTCATACGAAACCTTAGAAAGTTCACCCTCCACTTTGGATTAGGGAATCTTCTGAGATAGGGTAGCAGATAGCCTATAGATTTGTCAATGACTGGGAAGTACTTAAAACATTTCATATGTATGAATGAAGCCCTAGTCTCAAATCAGTCATTCTGACCTATCCGTTTTTTTAACTCCACTGGATGGTCCGGAAGTTCTTTTTCTGAGGATTGAAAATTCAATAACAGGACTGTCGCATCTTGCTTCAAATTACGGTGACATTTGTTGGTATTTATTTTCCATCAGATCACCTATGTCTAAGTAAAGAGAATTTTGTGAGGGCTTATGATTGATCTATATAACATAATCCTTCTCCATTCTACATGAGATTGCGAGGATTGTAGGCTTAGTTCATAGCGTAACCTGTCCTTAGGTCATGAGCGTGGTAAATTGACTATTTTTTTCCAAATCAAACCTCAATTTGTACCCATTTAATTTTTAGGGCCGTCTTCTCAATTTCGATTCCACACATTAAGACTGGAATCACCTTGCCCTTATAGAATTTAATTAATGGTAAAAGGATGAATCTGCAATAAACATAGAGGATTTCATTCATTTGGCATATAAGCTGAGTCACCTTTTTCCCTAAGTCTACCTTCAAGGCTGACATGGAGGGAATTGATCTAATCATAAAGCCCAAGTATTGTATTTCTTTTACCACAGGCACATTCTGATTTGCCATCTTCCACTAGAAGCTTCCTGTTATTTTCTTAGTTGCTTGATTATGGGTCATAGTGAAGGTTTTGCTGGGATTGATGAAAAGGTTGTTTGAGCGTGCGTAGTTGTCAAAGGCTACAATCAAGCGATGCAGGCCTATCGGGTGTGATCCAACAAGACCACATCATGCGCGTAGGCCAAACCATTAATTTTGAGATTGCCATTTGATGGAGCAACCAACGAATGAGGTGTGAGTTTACTCCAAAGATCCACCAGAAAAAGGTTAAAAAGGCAGGGTAGTACAATACATCCCTGTCCTAAACTTTTATCAGTTGTAATAGATGAAGACAAGTGACCATGAAGGTCCAGTCTCACCTGTATTGTGGTTTTGTTGTGAAGGTGAATTAGAATGGCTCGCAGACCTTCAGGAATGCCTCATTCTTTTAATTCGCACCTCAGTTGACCTCTATTGATGGTATCAAACGTCTAAACATCTATCCAGACCCCATAGTGTCTTTGTTCTATATTTTGCTTTGTGTTTAGCATATTGAGCACCAGGCCGTTCAGTGTCGTAGACACTCCCTTACAGAAACCTGCCTGAAACTTTGAGATGATATTTGTCTGCTTGGCCCATTGCTCCAACTCCTTCAAGATAATACAGGAAAAGATTTTATCTCTAAGTCCATCACAGCAATTGGGGGATAATTACCAGGGTTTCCACAATCGTCTTTTTTGTACAAAGGTACTGTTATCGCTGTACTCCAAGAATCGGGACATTGACATGTTTTTATAATGTTGTTAAAAAGATTAAAGAGAATAGATGTCCATAAACCCACAGAAGACTGTAGCGTTTCATTTTTGAGGCTGTTTGTCCCTGCAGCCCTAGTTCGTGACAAGCTACATTTCAGGTGTTTGGTTATTAAATTCCAAAACCCCACCCCATTCACTGCCCATGGCCATGCTAATCCCTACGGCTACTCCCGCCCACTTGCTGGCTCTCCATGCCCAAAACACTTTCTTCTGGATACTCTTTGAGGTTGCTTTAACCAAGCCGTACCATCAAACTTTGCACTTAAAGTGCCTGCCAGGGTTTTTGTTAAAGCAGTCTTCTCAGAGTTAATGGGCCGCATTCCAAGTGTTGTGTTGCACCCCATCTTGGAGGAAGATTGATATGTAGGGATATCGAGGGACCATCCAGGATCCTTATCTTTGGGGCACAGTTCCTTAGCACAGTTCCCTGAATTTGAGCAGCTGCATGTCAGTGGCCCATTTGTGTTTGTGCACAGCACTGCTTGTATCGGCATAGGCAGGCATTCAGCAGCCTGCTGAGGAGTCGATTTGGGCAGGGGCCCTTCAAGACCACTTGACTAGTGAGGCATTTGCCACTTTATTTGTTACTGTTTTACCCTTAGTTTCTGGAAAGCCGTTGCCCTGCACAGTCTTAGCCTGATTGGATGGGGCATGGGCAGTGTTCTTCATTTGTCTCATTGGCTTGTTTGAGTGATACCCGTTGAATTTAACCAATTTTTAGGTTTTTGGAGCGGTTAGGGTGCGTGTTAGAGTCTCAGCGTGAGGAGGAATTGCAGGGACGAAAACCTCAGAGTCCCAGTTTTCATCATGGGCGTCCGTCTGTATAGAAAATATGTAGGGACAGGGGGCGAATATATGGCAAGTAGGTTCGTTTGCAGTCTGGTGGATGACGTCCTACCGGTGTGTATTCCCATTACTGATGTTTATTTGAGAACAAAAGAGGCAGGCCATAGTGATTTAGTTGTTTTATAATCCAGTGAGATATCAGAGCCAATTTAGTTTTAATGTCTTTTTGTTCCCTTGACATGTTTTCCAATTGTGTTGAAAGGGCGTCCAGCTTAGTAACAAGCATGCGCATATCAATGGCAAGTAGATTGGTACTTGGATCAGGGACAGAATCCTGTTACGACAGACTGTCAACTTCTGTTCCTTGGCTAGTTTTAATGGTGAAATAGGAGGACGAGACCAGCGCAGCAAGGCCTAATGAATTAGATAATTTTATGTCTATGGAGTTTCCTTCACGGTATGTCCCTTACGCCGCCAAGCAAAGCTCTTTGAAAGTTTACAACCAGTTTTAACAGGGAGTTGTTGTTGTCAATAGACTGTGTGAAGCAGACATCTGAAAATTCACTTGAAGTTGTAGACGATTAAGAGATCTGTGTACATTTGTCATTTGGTGGAAAAAAAGAAAAAATGGCAGTTTGAGGGAGACTTGTTTTGTTTGTTGGCTTGATCCTGCCATTGACAGAAGTTTTCCGAGGAGACCTCTTGTAGTTCAGGCAGGCCATGGTGCTGCATATTATCGGTTGTGGCATATTCACGGGAGCAATTACTTCTGTCAAGTTGATGCTTGTAAGAGAGAAAGAAGAGGAGTGTGTCGAGAACTAGAAGAGTGAGGCACCGCCCGTGTGTTCCAGAAGGCTACATCCATGGATTATTGCTGCACAGTCAGTATTAGGCATTTACTGATGTTTGAGTTCACACCGGCGAGGATAGACAATTAGCGGACATCTGATAGGTGCATTCGAAGGGCTTCTGTTACTCCATACCAGTGAATAAAGGCTCCAAGGATTAAAAACCCTGAGGTTGCCTCTTTGTTAAGAGGGGATGAGTAAGGCAGCAATGTTAGAACTCCACTTCTGGGTCGTTTAGGGATGCTTGTGAGTGTCTCTACGGCTATAACTTTTAAAGGGCGGCTAATGTAACAGACACTGCGTATGCTCAGTGCACAGACCTCCCCTCCTTCCTTATACACAGATATATTGCTACTTCACATGAGCCTCGGCTCACTGGGGACTCACTCCTGTAGTCACCAAGTACGGACCACTCAGTTAAAGCAGACGGTTTAAAGATGTGGGGGGTTGAGTTCACTACCTGGACCAGCAGCTACTTGCCCTCTTTCCAAATACCTTCCCCACTCCTGGCACTGACACTATGTGGGGTGCATACTGCACTCACCACGAAGGACCGTAGGTGTCAGTGAGTAAGGGTAAGGGGGTACAAAGGGGTATAGTGAGGGCTGCTGACTGCCAACGGGTTCAGTATGTAGGTGTGCTGTGGGTTACACTAAGCGCCCACTTACCCCCCATTCAGGAGGGTTTTACCTTCCCAACCCATGGATCCAACGAAGGAGAGCTCAATGAGGCAAAGTAACGCAGGCCTCAAACTTCTGACGCCAAAATACGTCCCGCTGCACCTCCGGGGTTCCTCCTTCAAAGGCTAGAGGAAAGTACCTGCAACTAAGCACGTCAAGCAGCACTGTGTACTATTCATCTCGCTCTCTCACAGTCACAGCCACTTCTGACATGAAAAACATGACATTCAATACATGGATGAAAAAGAGTTCTGAACAGTGGTCTCTACCACGTGATTGGGTCAGTGGTTGTTGATTCCAGGCTCAACTAGATAGTGCACCTGCTACTAACTTGGTACATCCAGCGACAGGGATGACACGCCAAGGCCACAAACAAATTGGCAGATACGGTGTCAGTCCTGGGAACAAGAAGAAAGTGACTTCTTCAAACTGAATTATAGAAATGTGTTCTTCTCTACTTCCTCATCAAGCATCTTGGCACCACATCAAAGTGGCAGGTTTGGATGAGGAAATTGCTAACCAATTAGGATGTTTGTCTGGCCTGTTGGCTAGTAAAGTAGAGTGCCAACCAATTACATGATAGAGCAAAATGTAACATTTTTACTAGGACAAACTTAGGAGGAGCTATCAGTCATGGAATACCCAATAGTAGTAGACTCCACTAATGGAATGTATAGTTGTTATATCTCACAAACCAATAAAATTAGTTAAGACAAGTATTTTTTCTAATCACTAATTATGACATCATTTGTGATGTGTATTTGACCGAAAAGCCTGTGTTTTGTATTACAATGTTTAGAATACTATTGTGTATTTTCCTGGCCGTTCATATTTTAATAAAGCTGGATGTTCTCCTGCACTTGTTATCAATTTTCTTAAGTTTGTCGTGTTAATGATTATTGATTATTGATTAAGACCACCTTAACACATTAGCTATTATTCTAAGAGTTAGGCCTTTGTTACACTTTTGTGTGCAATCATTCCCAAGGGATTTGAGCACACGATGAACTAATGCATTTTGTCCTTGGCATAGGCAGACAAGTATGCAGCAGTAACAAGGACATGCTTTAACGTGTGAGAGCAGCAGATGCAGAGAATAGCATGGGACACTAAGATATCTGGTTGAACGGGAGAGAAGGGCATTGCATCTAGTTTGTTGTTGGGGAAGGCATATTACATTACGCTCTTCTTACTAACTGTGCATGATTAGGTGCACATCACAAGTTACATACTGTTGTACTCTCCAATTAGAAGAGTCTATTTGGCACTGAATTAGGTTTGTTTAGACAGGGACTAATAGGGGGATGGGAGTTTCATATATCGAATGTCTAGAATGTATTCTAATTTTTTTGTCTTCAAATACTGTAGCCCAATGTGGGTAGGTCGAGTTTTCAGTTTTCCAATATCACGAAAATGGCTGATTCCCGGCTGTTACTTTGCATTTGCATTAAAGTTGTGTTTTTTAGAATTCGGGCCCTCTCATCATTGTTTAGTTTGAGACACTGTTCTCCCTAGTTCAGAACCACAGTCACATTGCTTCTCTGCACAGAGGCAAGGGCCACCACTTAACCTCACTTGTTTAAGTCGCGATGGCCACTGTGTTCTCCATCAAGATTAGCACAGTCTTGCATTTCACATAGGGGAGGAAAGCAACCAGGATCAGCCTGACTACAACTCCAGAAAGTTGATGTGGTCTCCAAATCCTGCGCAAGACCACAGACTGTTCACCATTAGATCAGGCAGGTTAGCGCTCTAACCAGTCAGAGCTGCATCTGTGACCACTGTCACCTGGGGTCAGGATTGATGAAACAATGCACCTCTTAGCAAGTTGTCTCGCATAGGCCAGCACACGACACCCATAGCCTCCTGGTTCAAGACAGCAGAAGGTCTGACATGTGGCCCTGGAACTGCGACCATTCGCCACAGAGAAGTCACTGAAACAATCTCATACGCAGCCTCACCTCTGGCACCACACCATGAGGCCCAAAAGGTGCAGGAAAGCCAAGGCACAGACGCAGTGCTGTGATGGAAGGACATTGACTGTCCAAAGGAAATTTGCCACTTAATCCTTAGGCCGGAGAAACCTGACCAGCTGAGGGTCCAAAACTGCCCCAATTAATCGGAAAGGAGGGATGGCAAAACCTAAGACTTTTTGAAGTTCAGGAAAAAGCCCAAGCTGTGCAAAACAGTGCATGTGCGGGCTAAGGGATACGACACTAGATCCGGGGGGGCTCAGATGAGCCAGTCATCCAGGTAGGGAAAAACATGCTTTCCCTCCTGTGGGGAGCCACTTCCTCTGCAAGCGATTTGGTAAAAACCCTGGCTGCTGGGGAAAAACCAAATGGTAGAACCTTGAACTGGCAATGGCGCTGGCCCACTGTGAACCTTGGTTTTTTCCTGCACTTCAATGAATTGGCACATAGAAGTGGGCGTCCTGAAGGTCCAGGGAAACCGACCAGCCCTGCAGATCGAGGTCTTGCAGAATCTGGCCTAGACTAACCCTCTTGAACCATCTTGTCCTTCCGTGAGAACAGGTTCTGCAGCTGCTGGTCCAGAATGGGATGCAAGCCTCTGTCCTTCTTCTGTACCAGAAAGTAGCTGGAGTAAAACCTCCTTCCTCGTTCTGAGCATGGAAGCAGGGGTCCCGAGACAAGGGGGTAGCCAGAGGACCATGGTCCAGGAGGCACTGTAGAAACAGGAGGCAATAACCATGTCATGTGACTTATTTGGGCCAATCGTTGAATGTGATTTTTGACCATTCCATGCTGAATAGGGACTGCCTCCCCCATATCGGAGACATGTGGTTAAACACGTCACTGAGGATTGGTGCCCTGGAATGTGGTTGGGACTGTGGCTGCCGCAACGCCACCCCTATGGTCACCTCTTCCCCTAACCCTCAGGAAGCATCTTCTTCCCGGGGAAGATTGACCACAGCCTCTTTTGGAAAAGGCACTAAAGGGGAGAAAACCCCTGCCCCGATAAGATGTCTGTGCAGAGGGCTGTTGCACTGCAAGCCCAAAGGAGTTAACTGTGAATTTTTATGACCTTCTGGAGGATGTTGTCATCCTTAGCGCCAAAAAGGTTAACCAAATGTAAACCTGGCTTGGACTTCGGCTGCAAAACCTCCCATTCTCAACCATGAGTGGTGCCTAACCACTATGCTTGTGCTTGTGGCAATGGCTCTACCCACATAGTCCTCTGTATCCAGCCCTGATTGCAGCATTTGGCATGCTACCTCCTTGTCATCATGGACCAGTCATCTGAAACTGTCCCTCATCTCTTCCTCTGAGATGTGATCAGCTGCATTGGCCACTGCCAATCAAAGGCTGAAAGAAAACTTCACCACGGTGCAAGAGGCATTCAAGACCTGCAGTGCAAGACTGCCCGACTTGAAAACTTTCTTGTCCCAAGCATCAAAACTCTTACTCTCCCTGTCCAGTGGCAGGGACGGTAAGGTAGATGTCTTCAGATAAGCCATAGGGGCCTGGACCACCAAGCTCGTAGGTGATGCATGGGAGAAAAGAAAGGCTGGGTCTGACTGTGCAAGACAGTGTTTCTTTGCCATGTCTTTGTCCACTGCCGGTACAGAGGCAGTCTTTTCCCACACATCCAGTACTGGTTCTTCCACTGCCACTATGAAGGGCAGGAGTGTCTCTTTCGTGGGTGCTTCATCCAAAATGGCACAATTCATACTGAACCTTGGACCTGGTTGGAGCCAAACATCCCAGAATACTGCCCTCCTTAACCATCAATCGCTGAAACACGGCTTAGGGTTATTCCGGTGTGGGAGCTGGCAAGAAATTCATCTCCAAGGATGTGTCAAGACTGTTGACACCTTGCAAGTCTTCAGCCAGTGCAGGCACATCCTCACCTTTCCTGAAGAATTCCTTCAGGAAATCCCTCCCTTCCCAAGAGCACATAGGTTCCATCCCAAATGAGTCCTGGTCACCCTCATTGTCATACATCTTTGACATAAAAGCTTTCAAAAGATCTTTGGTATATTACATGGTTACATACATAAATCCATAGCGAGTGGGGTATATTCTCATGGAGCTGCGATAATGACTGCACTTATGAACACTGGTGCTGAGGCTGTGGCACTCGCAGGTGGGGCCTTCTGGTGCTGTGAGGCCTTGACTATTTGGTCATCAATGACATTTGTGATGTCATCTTTGATGTCCTGGGTGTTAGTCTTAGCAGTGCACGGTGGTGGCACAAGTTATGGTTGCTTAGCTTACCATAACTGGCAAATTTCTGTCTGGGGTTTTTTGGTTTTACTTCGAACCATAACGTCCCTTTAACAAAGGTTTTTTTCTACTGGGGGTACCACTATTATTATTATTTTTTTTTTTATTGTAAAAATTCAGTTCGGTAAGTCAATATTATGGGGGGGGGGATTCTGAAATTAGTTGCTGTCTCACCTGTTGCTCTTACCCTGCAGGGCAGAATGGATTGAAATACCATGACAGCCTCACCTTTCACCTTGTGGAAGAAGGTTATAGTCTTTGCCGCCCTTCTCCCAAAGGACCTTTGGGATCATAGTCTAGCATGACCTGCAGTCCTGGGTGTTGTGATCTTCGTCCAAATAATGTGAGCATATCCGGTGCTGATCCGATTCCGACATTTGCCGGCCGCAATCCACACACGGCTTAAAGCCTGAGACTTTTGACTCTGTATTCATGGTGTCAGAGAAAATTATTCAGCTCCAGGGGCTACGCTAATGTCGAAACTGTCTGGGCTGGGGGCTTTTGGTTGTAGCTCCTGAGCTTCTATCTGGGGCTAGAAACAAAAGATCAGGGGAGGCTTATAGCCTCCTTAGCCCACTCTAGCAACACCTCTGTTCAGCTCGATGAAGGTGTTTCCGATTAGCACACAGAGTGCACAGAAAAAAGAAACTGAGGTCATGGGGCTCGGCACCTCTGTATATACTGGGCCGATGTCATATTCAGCACCCAGCACGTAGGGTCATTGACCAAGTCAATGGATAGCTGGGTTGCACCCCCTTGCACCGGACATATTTCAGGACAACAGCTGTACTGGCATAGAGATATCATATATGAGGAATCGTAGGAGTAAGAAATCCATTAGAAATACATTAATGTAGAATATAGATGTGAACTAAACGTTCTCCTGTCTGCATAAGCATGCTTGGCTTTGCTAAAATCCAAAGTGAAGTCTCTTCATGGCCAATCTTAAAGGGCTAGCAATTGGCTAAGTACTTTAAAGCTAGGCAGAGCAACAACAAAGTGTCACTGACTGCACCACCAACAGAGAATTCTATGAATTCTATGATTGCTCCCATGTTCTCTGAAGTTTATAAACACTTGTACACTTCTGCCTTCTTTACCTGTGTGGGCAGTGCATTCTATTATCACCACTTCCACTGGTACATTTAGGGCCTCAATTAGCTGTTTAAGCAGCTTTGCATGTTGTACAGGGGACCCATCACCTCTTCTGAACCATCTCTTTTCCCATCGTGCCAATACCAAATGTATTGTTGATATTGCGCAGGTGGAATCGTTAACATTTTTAGCCGCATGTCCTTGCAATATGTAAAAAAAAAATAAAAAAAATATTCGATCCTTTGACCTGTCGACCCTTTGGTGTCGATACTTTGACCTGTTGACCCTTTAGATTCGATCCTTTGACTGGCAACCTATTGTTGCTGCCTTCTCCATTACAAACGATGCAGCCACAGGGGGAAGTTCCCCTGCATCACTGGATCTATACTACCCCTGTAATATGCCACAGCTTGTGTCCCTGGGGTTTCTTTTGTGCGAGGAACGCTGTGTCGTCATCACTGAGCCATCTGAATGTGAGAACAAATAGAATTTTTCTCTGTAATTTGAGGTGGCCAACATTGGCACCTGGGACAGTGATTCTTTTAACTCTGTGGAGTTCTCATTCATTTCTGATGTCCATGTTATTTCCCTCTTCAACGTTTGAGCCTATTTTAATCGAACAACCATGCATTGCAAAAATTGCACAGTCCCAGAAACTTCTGAATTTCCATAACCTTGCACGGGCAAGCTGTGGAATGAACTGCCTGCACCATCTATGGTGTTATCTTGCACTCCTCAATGGATATTTTCGGTCCCAAATGCACAATCTCGTCCTGGCAATATTTCAATGTTGCTTTATCCACCTAGTATCCTTTTTGTGCTATCAATGTTAGAAGGTGTACTCTTCCTCCGTTCCACTGCATATCAACACATTGTTAACATACTGAATCACTGTGCATGGCATTTGTACATTACACATGTCCATCTGGATCGCCCTGTTCAAAATGCTAAGTGACTCGCAGTACCCCCTGAGGCAAACGAGTGTGCTCAAACCTGGTCCCGCGATACATGAATGCAGTTAAGTATCTTGAGTCTGGGTGCAAAGGAATAGAAAAGAAGGCATTCTTCAAGTAAATGACTGTGAAGTGTTTCGCTTTTGTCGGGATGTAGCACAATATTGTGGTGGAGTACAGGACCAAAGGAAATTCTGCTTCAACCACATTGTTTAGAGGATGCAGATCCTGAATGAAATGCCATGACCCACTCTTTGATTGCTTTATCAGGTATATCGCTGTGTTGCATGGTGATGAGGAGGTCTGGATGATGCCCTGTTGCCATGGTGCAAGTAGAGTATAATATATTCCCTCATCTGCTGCTCTGGACAATGGGTATCATTGTGCGTAGGGCAATAGTACCACTTCCTTTAGTCTTATCTTCCACACCCCCACTCCTTTTGGTACCCTGACATCATGGGGCCCTTTCATCCATAATTTCTCAGACACTGTTTTGAGATCCTCTTCTTTGTGTTTGTTCCCTTTTCCCACTAGCTGCATTAGTATTGGGAACATATGTTCCATTACCTGAAACTGGTCAAGGTATCTGAAACACCATCTCTCCCTCTGCTTCCCCATTGGAGAACAATTGGTCATCTGATAGTCCTGTAATTTTCAGTGTAGGGTCAATGCATAGCACCGTACTCCATTCCATTATCTGTCTCACACAGGGTCAATGTGTCTTTGTATATCACTACTTCCTCTAGTTGTAATACGACTGTAGTCCCTTTATGTCATCCTTCTGGTACTGTATCCTCGGAACCCATACTTGCAGGATTTTGACCCTGTTCAGGAATATGCTTGAGTACAATGGCTGTGCTTTCAGAATGCTCTGTGCGTGCGCCGCCAAGAGGAGTGCAGCCACACGTGTGTAATAAATAACTGTATCAGTGTACACCATTCTTTCTCTCTGAATGATATTGCATTTAGCTTGCTGAGCAAATCTGTCCCTAGTATAATGATAGGAGAGTCTTCAGAATATAGTAGTGGCATTACAATGTGTTATGTCCCAATTGTTAGTGGTATATCTTTTGTAACTGGAACGATGAACACCGCCCCAGAGAAACCCTGCGTATCCATCACCTTCTTTGATAATGGAAATTCCCCCTCTCTGATACAGGATTTGGTTGTCTATTTGAAAAGAACATTCTCTTGGTCCTATTTTCACTGCAGGCTCCTTTTCTGGGTCATCAGTCACTGCTAGGATTGGACACACTCAGGCTTTATGTGGGCTCCCCCTATTGTTGTGTGTTGCTTGGTGGAAAATTAACAGGACTTGCCCCTACACCGCTTACCCTGTATAGTGGGGCACCACCTTATGCCCTAGCACCAATGCAGTCCCTGCTGCCACTGCTGGAGGCTGTGTCACTGCCGGGCTTATTATCCCACAATCTGTTGTCCCTCTGTGCATCTTCATCCCACCCTGCTATGTGGGCATCTGTAATTGTTGTGGTTGGATTGGGAGAAGCTGCATCTGCTGCCATTGCGGCTGTACTGTGCTGTACTCCTGTTGCTGTGCCACTTGGATATCCCTGTGCCTGAGCTTGCTGCACAAAAAGGTCAGGTGCAAGCTAGGTGCCCCATGTTCTGGCATATATAACATGGACCAAAGACCCTATAACGTAATCCTCTATATCCCTCTCATCCTTGCTGCTGGTACCCTCTCGCCATAGGAATCCCCTGTACATGTAATTTTCTTGTGGTGGTGTTTACCATTGTTGTGTTTATTGCGACTGCATTTAGCTCCCGTATTGCGGTATGTTCACTGCGGGTGTCACTGCTGCTGCATCTGGCACGAGAATGTTCCCTTCCATTGTGTGTTTAGCTAATTTATTTTGCACTAGTTTGTTTTCTGCCCTGGCAGCATTTTCTGCCGTCTGTCTCTCACTTTCTTGTTTTCCTTTTTGGAATAATGCACTATTGTTGGCTGTATTTCAGGCCAGCCCTTAGCCTTGATGCTCACAATCTTATCGACTGAGGTCTATACTTCTGTCGGCAGCCGCTTTATCAGTATGTGATGGAACAAGGGTATGAATTCATCCCAGGACCTTCGCATCTCTTCCGTCCATAATACCTGTACCCGTTTTATATAATCTGCTGGGCCATTCTCGTGTTTCATTTTATGACCCATTATTGTCCTAAAGTCGTAGCTGTCCAGATACATACTTCGCAGAACCTCCCAAACATGTGCTCAACAATTATTAAATGGAGCTCCACCATGAGCATTTGTTCTTTATTTTCAGCATTTTTTTTATCATGCATGGTTCCATATTTTGTCTGCCTGCTCTCCTATAATGGTGGCATACAAACTTTTCATGTCGCTTATTGCTAGTGTCACCCGTGCCATCTTCTTCTCGAGCGCCTGTATCCATTTCCTGGTCTCTTCCATCAGGGAGGGTGGGCTGCATATTAGATTTGCCCCAGTTCATTTTTTGCCATGGCACATAATGCTTGCCCTTCTCCATTTTTGTAGTAGTGGCATCACTCGTGTCTTTGGACCTATGACTCCTTCCTGGATGGCCTGAGTAAGTCCCATTTTCACCTTAACTACCCTTCTGCGGAGGGTGGTTGACCAGTCCCTGTCACTTCTATTGCTGTCCTGTCGATTTTGCTCTTTCCTCCCCCTCCTTTTTGTTTTATAGGGCGTCTATTCATCACTATCCCATCACCGCTGTTTTCCCCTAGTAGTCCTTCGTCTGAAGCTTCATTGTCTGTGTCCCTACCTTCCACTTCTGTCTTCTTCCCCTATTCCTCTTCTTTGTCTAATTTGAATTGTATTCTCCCTGATAGCTACTCTCCCTTTTCTCCCTTACTCTTTCTCTGCACCTCCTCCTCTATCACCCATTCGGATGCATCCCTGTGCGTATTGCCTCCCTTTGTGCGTCTGTGTCCTTTTCCCCTGCCGTTTTTCCGTGGTTCTGCCTGACGTTTCTCAATGGGGGTTGGTGTCCACCGCTGCTGGTCATAATGTTGGATATAGCCGTTGGGCGGGTTCGGAGAGCTTGGTCTGCTCCCCCATGCTGTCTCCTCTTCCACTTTATTCACATTTTCCCCTTTTATCTCTTCTTAGAATTTCCAGATCCCAAACATATTCTGTCTGCTTTTCAGCTTGCAGCCCTTGTATTTCGGTAACAGATACAAGAATGTATTTTCTATTATTTTGCTGTCAAAAGTACCTTGCCCAAGCCACGCATGGAAGCACTGACCTGCAGTCTCCCAGGTCCATGGAAAATTATACTTTAATAGTTTATCGCGGTACTGGGACAATTTCTGGCACATGTGCTGCAGGGGACTGTCTATATAAGCCATTATTCCCCTACCTCCCTTTCTATTGATCCCAGCTACCCTGTGTTCCCTTTACTCTTTCTCCTGTTACCCACACACTCACTCCTAATCACACCTAACTCAGTGTTCACACTGGCCCTCACCACAGGCCCGACCAGGCACTCATTGTTATTATCCAATGGCCCTCTCGAACGTGCTCACTGTTCCCTATGTTAGACCAAATGTGCACCGTGCCTCCTCTGCACCGTCTGCGCACACCCACTGCTACAGTTCCAAAGCTCACTATTTTACATGAGGAACCTCCCATCTGACAGGGTTCACCACACTCTGTGCATCTTTCCTGCTCTAATGCAGGTGTGCCCACACTTCCTCCACTCCCTATTAGGTGGTACAGACTCATTTCTAATAATACTATAGCCGATTGTACTCCCTCCTTGAGGATGCCTCCTAGACACCATACATTTCAAACTCTCCCCCACCGTTGGCATGCACTGTACTGTAGCGCATTCTTGCATAGTTATACTCACGTCCTAGAGACCCTTGAGTCCCCTCAGCACCGACCGTCCAGCACAAGCTCTCCCCTCCCACTGACTGCAGGGCGACGATCAGGACCGGGCAGACCTTCGTGAACTCAGCATCTGCAGGGCCTCCTCAGTGATGCACACAGGTATGCGGTTGCTGGACCCATGCCTTCAGGCAGGGTAACCTGGATACCCTCAGCTAACCGGGAGGTTTAGAATCTCACTGGGGCCTCCAAAAATGTACCCAGTGGTCCTCTGATCACACCAGTTAAAACTCATACTCAAAAAGGAGCACACACCGGGCAAGAAGAAACGCTGTTTATTACAGCCGGGCAAGCACAAATCAAACAGAACAGTGGACTAGAACTGATGATGAGAGCTTACATCTGTTCTTACAATGAACAATTTATACTATAAAACACAATGGTCAGGACACTTAGAATCACTTGCAATTTATTTTCAATGTTTCCCAAGAAATATTATCCTAAGTGCTGGACCTATGTTAGTGAAGCATGATTGGAGCAAACAGTTCAACCGAATCCCAATCTGTTGCCTTCCCATGTGGCACCACATCGATTCTCACCCCTCCCAGGAACAGTTTTCAATTGGTAAAATAACATTTGTGCTGATCGCCCCAACTTTATTATACTGCCATTGGTCAGCACCATTGAGGAAAGAAAACAAGACACCTTGCTTTTGGTGGGGAGGGAGACATTCACACAGTACCTGAAAGATAGATGTCGGCCTTCGCAAACCCCATAGTGTATACTCTGAAGCCACCTCCCAGAGACATTGAAACATACCTTTTTATTGGCCCTCCCAGGAATGCCACTCCGTCCAGTTTCCCCTTCCCATAGCCACATGCCGATAAGCACGTGTGTCCATGTAAAGCGTTCTCTGGCTCAAGTCCTCTTCCCCTTACCCCAGAGTGCCTGCAGGATTGGCTTGCCGCCCTGTCATTACATCACCCATTGTTGTCTTAGCTGCTTAAGGCAGACCTGTGACCATGGGTTCTGAGCAGGGCTTGCCGGGCGGTGCCCATCCTGGGGGCATGTCTTCTGAATATGTTTACATGGGCTATTTTTCCTCCTCTGGTGCTGATCTTAGAAAGGTCCATACACACAATTCACCCACCACCCTCATGTTTCCCCGCAAGGTCTTCTCGCATGGTGTAACTGCAGTTTGTTTGTGTTACATAGAGTATTCAAGTATCCTTTTAAGATAATATAAGAGATTTTGATGTATATTGACAGTTGCACTGCATGTTGTTTGTTGTCACATTGCACTGTGTATGCTACATTGTCTCTTTAAACCTGTGCACATTGCATATGCTAGTGATGTACATTGTCTCGTTGATTTCTAAAATATAATGCTTTTGTTTTAAAGATCCTATTATATGGTTTATGAAAATACAATACAGTGCATGACAAAGCATCTTTGGGCCTGATTCACAGCATTTTTGCACAGTGCAAAGCGACTTTTCACTGGTGAAAAGTGACTTTGCACTGCCAACAAACACCCTGATTGATGGAGCAGTGCAAACTTCATTTTTGCAGTGCAAAGTCACGCTGCATCTGTGAAATGCCACTGTGCGCCATGCAAAAAATTCCATGACTCCGGCCCTAAGTGTTTACTTTGCACAGCCTTTCACAGTATTGTTTGGTTATCATTTTAGAAGACTAGATTCCATTGTAGGTCATAAAGGTTTATTTAAAATAATGGCTTCAAAAATGAATGTAAAATAAAGAAAGGGTAGAACACTTGTTGACCAGTTGATACCTAAGTCTTAAGGATGCCTTTTTTTGAGTCCAGTGTGCAATCCTCTGCACGACCAGTGATCTGGCTGGAAAGTACATGCAATTGCACATGCAAATACGATGTGCTGCACTTAATCTCGGGAGGGTAACTCAGGGCAATGCGCTCGCCTTTGAAGCAAGTAGACACAGAGAAACCCAGGTTCAATTCCCCAGGTCCACACTTAGAAACCTCTGGGTATTAAGCCATTATAAATAACCAATTACTGATATTGACCCATGGACCCTGCGGGGGACACCCCCGCAACCCCTGCTCCCACAAATTATCCCCCCAAAAATATTGCCTATGGCGAGACAAATGGCCATATGTACGGCAATATTTTTGGTGGGGATATTTTGTAGGGATACCCTTTGTTTGGATGCTGTTGATTGTCTTCTAGGAGGATTCTGAAAATGGCAGAGAAGTTGTATTATACAAGATCAATATACATTACATTACTGCAGGTCACTAGACAATGGGCCTCATTACGACCCTGGCGGAGTGGGATACCGCCAGCGGTAATCGCGGCGGACCCGTCCGCCCTACTACGAGTTCCCTTAGCGCCATGGAGGTTTTCTCCGCCTGGTTTTACCGGGCGGAGAAAACCATGGCGCTAAGGGACCTCGTTGTTAATTACGCCGCCGTACTTTACGGCGGCGTAATTAACTCCTTCCCCACTCCCATTATACCCTATGGGGCAAGAATGGGAATGGGGAAGGGTAAAATGGGGATTGGGGATTTACCGCTCCGCCAAGGTCGGCATGGGGTGGTAAATCCGCCAACCCCCATGGCGCTATTGGCGGCTTTCCGCCATGCTCCGCGGTGCATTTTGCACCGCGAATTCCGCCAGGGTCGTAATGAGGGCCAATGTGTTATGTTGGAGATTGCTAAACTGTTGCTCATGGGAAGCACCATAATAGTGTAGCTCAATCTACCGGGGAGAGTAGAGTGAGGCATAGCAATGGTGGGAAATAAAAGAGATGCATGTGTGCAACGGATGATTGCTGAGAAGCAGGTTATTCTGCCAGGGCACAGGGTGCATTGTGTACCAGCTGAAACTACAAATGTCTATGATAAATGCTGTATACAAGCATAGAATGTTTCCCGCAGCCATTAGAGAAACTTACATTATATATGACACACGATACAATACAACATAACCAAAGGGTGTCAATTATTATTATTAAATCCCTCCATTTTCTTGCATGAGCCTTGACAATCGTTGATTTGCTCAAAACAAAAAACACATTTGTACAGGAACATCATGATGTCCTCACTACACGTTGCTGTGCCAGATAGTTTTTTATACGAAATGTGTCTGTGAATGGATTACCAGCATACACAGCCAGTATTTCAGAGGTACTGCACAGGCATCCCAAATATCCCAGGTGTCATTGAAGGGACCCAATACCAATGCATCCAGCAGGGGATATGCAGAACGCGTACCATACAGGAGGGACAACACTCCATCAAAGCCTGGGTCGATGCCAAACACAATATTGAAGGTAGGTCCCTTGACATGCTCATATACTAGGCGACCAGTGGACAGCTAGTGGCACACACTGATGTCAGAATATGTGTGACTCCCCTTCGACTGACAGTCTCTCCTGTGCCGGAGGCAACCAAGACTATACTTTCATGTAAAAGGAAAAACATATGAACTATGTTATACCTATGATTGAGAAATGTAAACATGGGATATTCATCACATATCACTTACCTCATCCCTCAAGAGTGAGTATGGTTCATGAAAAAACAAATTCTGTTCCCAATTCTACCTGTTGTTGCCAAAATCGCTGCACTCATAACCATTTAATGTAATTTTGATAGCGTATTATTAAATGCATTGTCATGTTCTTTGTCTGACATGTAGATTCTTGAACTCTAAACTGCTAGGTCATTATAACATTAGGGTTGCTACCACATGGACCTCCAAATGGCAATTATTTTTGGGGATAAGTGGGAGATCTGGGAGAGCCCTTCTGGCTACATCTTCATCCTCACTTTCTGTTTCTCTCGGCTTATGCGGATGCAGGGTTTATAGTGAAAACATCGAAAAAATAATGTCGAACAACAAAAATGTTGAAAAAAAAATGTTGAAAACAAAAATATCGAAAAAATATACATATAGCAGAAAGAGTCAATATGTAAATAATACCGTTTAATATGGGGGGGAGTTCCCCCACCCCAACCCCCCTCAACCGACACCCCGTGGCCACACACCATTCCCCCCCCGAGCCCACGAACCATCATCACACCCCTCGTATACAACAGAACAGGGTAGAAAGGGTTAAGCACATAGGTGACAACCACGAGTAAAGAACCTTGCCTAGGTAACAAGAAACGAATAACGGTTGTGAAAAAACGTCATTACCTGACAGAACCACACTTGAGATCGGACTGCAGGAACTTGAACAGAGTTACTTCAGAATAATACAGGTAATAATAACATAACTAACATGTAACTAAAGGTTGATATATAATAACCATAAAAAAACATGTGACGTGTTATTTCAGAGCAAAAAATGGAGAACAAGGTGGAGTTTATCACCACACAAAAAGGAGGAAAACAACTGATTTTGAATGGTTATATTTTCTATAAAGAAGCTGAGAAAAATGAACGCACTTATTGGAAGTGCGCAGAGTACGGGAAGACAAAATGCAACGGAAGGGCAATAACTGCAGCCACGAATGTAAAAACCAAAATTGAACACAACCATCTACCAGATCAAACTAACATCATAATTAAAAAAACAATTAACGAACTGAAACGAAAAGCAATCGAAAGTCAAGGAGAAGCAAGTGGGTCAGTGATTTCTAGCATTTGTGATAAGTTACCAATGCATATATCGGCCCAATTACCAGGAGAAAAAATATTACAACGTACAATAAACCGTACCAAACAACAAAAGGAGAATCTACCACCAGCACCAATGGTGTATTCAGGAATGGCAATACCAGAAGTGTTTAAATTGACCGCAAATAGAGAAAGTTTCCATCATGCCACACTGGAAATAAACAATGAAAAAATAATAATGTTTTCAACTGCTGCCAACTTTGTACATCTCAGTCAGAGTCAACATTGGGAAAGCAACGCCACATTTAAAGTGTGCCCACAAGCATTTCAACCATTTTTTACAGTTCATGGGACAATTAATAACAAAATCATACCACTTGTATATGTTTTAATGCCAAGAAAAAATGAGGAAACCTACAGAATCATGTTTGACAAAATTAAAGAGACTGCACCTGATTCCCATCCGAATACAATAATCATGGGCCACGCAATCGCACAAATTAAGGCACATGAGAGAATTATCAAAAAAAAACAAGCAGAAGCTCCATAAATCCAAAGCTGCAGAACGTAATCCATGGAAAAAAGCAAAGAAAAATCCAAGGAAAAATCCAAATAAGAAACTGGAACAATGCAATCCAACACGAACGAAAAAGTGCAACTCCATAGAAACCAGAAGAAAAAGAAACCAGAAACCACAATGCACCGGAACAGAAACCATGAAAAATCCATGTAATCCGCGTAATCCAATGAAAAAACTCCAATAGGTCCCAAAAAAATCCAGGAAAAAAAAGAAAATCCCAAAAATCCATGAACAGAGCAACGGAGATGCGAACGCTACAGAAACGGTTTGGAACTGAACTTTAAAAATGGCGCCTACGTACACGTACGCACACGTAACGTTCGTAAATAAACGAAACCAAATATGTCTAAAAATGCACCGTGCACATAAGTAAAACAACAACGCCATCTATTGGACAAAATATATAGTACTTGTTCAACTTACAAATAGCATGCTTTTTATTTAATGTTAAATAAATATATATTTATTATTACACTAAAAGTTAAATAAACAAGTATTTAAAGATAAAAATATTAAAAGTTTATATAAATTAAAAAGTTAAATACATAAATAAACATACATATGCTTACCTTATACATTTCTTTTGTTTATATTTAAAAAAATTCGAAAATATTGCATAGTGGATGCGACAGGAAAAAACAGGGTTCAGGAAGCTCTGCAGGAAAAGCGGTTTTACTGAATCAGTACTGAGGTCAAATTCCTAAAATCCAGAAATTAACTATTATGGTTATTTCTCTGATTTTATCTTCCAAGAACATGTATGAATAAGATCTAAAATTGTAAATTCTTCAATCGCAATCAAATAACCTTCAATCAGCATTCAAAAGGCATGATAATTGTGCGAGTCTGAAGTCTGCAAAAATGCTTGACACTTAGAATGAATGGGAACATATTTGCAGAATGGCAATGGGGCCGATGTGCAGATGAGGTGTGAGAACGGCTAGAGTTTGCACAAGTTACTTATGTTGGCCAGAATTGGGCAGTTCCACAACCTACAAGCAATGACATCCTACCAGCCTGGAGGATGGGTGAGTTGGGAGTAGGAGTAATAACTTTGAGCTTGTACTTTTTTACAAAGATAAGGTTTGGTCCAGTCTGATTGGGAGTGATTTTAGTTGGAATATTAAAAATTGAGGCATAAACGAGAGGTACGCTTGGCAACAGACAAATGCATGGGGGACAGTGGGTGTCATATGCCAACGATGTGGGGAAATGATATCATACAGGATTCAGATAAGATAAAACAAGCAAGGTCAGTATAGGTAAAGCATCAAATCTGAGTAGAACAGAAAGGCGGGAGGATGACTAGGGAAGACAAGCAGTGGCGAGGCACCAGATTAGTTCCTGGAATATGATTTAATCACGTATTTTCTTATAGATATCATTATTCAATTTCTGGGAGGAGAGACTGAGAAGACAATCCCAGATATAGATCCAGAAAAAGGGGAGGTATGTGGAACATCGACTTGCGCATGCCGAAGTTATGGGTACACGACTCTGTGACCCAATAGGGGCTGGTCACCAGTTTGGGATATGCAGGATGAGTAGAGGCATCCCATGCCACACATGGGATAATTATTTAGCAGAGACCTCGCCTTCACCCACTAAGTCCCCTAAACCACTTTCATGAACTGTGATGGCTTCTCTCGATTCTTGCCTTACGAAGGCTGAAGAAGAAAACACCCCTACTCCTTTCCAAGGTTATTGCATACCTTGATTACTGTGATGTTCTATCTACAGTGCTATAGACGAAGACACGCTTCAAGGTACAAAGATTCCAAGGACAAGCAGCAACACTGACATTCAGCTTCTAACATTTTAACCTGATCACATTGATTCTGGAAGACACTTCACTGGCTCCCAAACTAGCAATTATCTCAATGTGAATGATGTTTGTGTGGAAGACACACCCATACATAGCTGAACGTAGGCAGGGTTTCAGCCTTACAGGCCAGTGAAACGCTTAGCCTCCCACATGTTAGCAATGATCCAAAACACAAAATACACAAGAGCCAGACAAACATTCTTACATGCCCTGAATCTCTAGTGCTTGAAACCCGATCCTTCACCCTTTGGGAGGACATGATGAGAGGCATCCAGTGGAACAACATTCTATGTGTTTCTCAGGGAGAAGGCAGTAAGAATCTTATAGGTAAATCCATAACATACCAGCATCCCACATTCTCAAAGGACACTGGGTGCATGTTAATACAGATAATGTAACATGTTTCAAATATAGCACTGCAATTCCCTTCTTTTTTATTTTTTATTTATGATTTGGTTTACAAAAAAACATACACAAAGTACAAAAAATAAACATACATTAGAATTAGGAACATGACATACAACAATACCATTACTTCATCAGATTCTTCCTTTGGTTAAACCATTAATTTAAAACCTTAATTTCATGTCACATCAATTCACTTTCACTTCTTGACGCATCCATTCAATTTCATTTAGGAATCGAACAAGCGAGTTAATAAGGGATGCATTATTACCCCACATAAGGCGTGACCACAATAACTCCTTTGAGACCTCTGTGCAAAAGCTATACAGTTCTTTGTCAAAACAATTTATTCTGATTGAGCTCAGGGATTAGTAATCTACATTCCAGTGTTTTAGATTTTCCACCTTGGAGTTACCTTTCCAGAAACGACAGGTAGTCACTGTGCCAGCCCCCTTCCATCCAGAAGTCTACTAATTCCTTGTGCATTCCTAGGATTGAGTTTGATTCGACCTAAATCTCATGTATACCGTACGGGACTTCGGGCAAGGAAAGCTTTTCAAATGGGGTGGGAGCTGAGCCAATTTATGGGGGAACTTCGCATGATCCCGGTAAGTGGAATATTTATTCATGGAATCAATCATGATTCTCCGATCGTCCGAATATAGCTTGACATTAACTGCGTCAGGATTACATTTGAGCTCCTGAACATTTGATCCTTTATTTTCCAGTAATGTGTCCATATTGTCTTGAAACCCATTCACAGACTGGACAGAGCCTTGGAACATAATGCATGTACAGTGAGTTACTCGGTGGGGAGGGAGGGCACAACAACATAAGCTAGGATAGTAACTGTCTCCATTGATATCGGGACTGCAAAGAAGTTAACCTACACTTATGCCTGATAATACCATTTGGTACTGATAGCGCTAGCCCCAACAGCTTTTTCCAGATGGTCCTTTGCATGACGTCAGGCAGGTACTAAGCTCGACGGACTCCATGTCTAGCCTATACAACAGTACTGGCTCTATCTTGCCCAAGTAGTATTTAAGAACAGGCAGAATAGAGAACCTACATAGTTTCCAGAAAATGTGTTTCATTTGAGACAGCAAAGGAGACAACTTCTCCTTTAGAGCACATGTCCACATTGCGATTAACCGAATGTTGGATAGGCTGTAACACAGAAAGCGCATGGATGACACCCTTTCAACTTGTTGTCCCTTCTTTAGTGCTGTGAACAACCAGGGTTACAATTATCAAATGTAATAGGTACTCAGTGAGGTAGTCTGGGAATAATGAAGGCAGTGTTAGTCCAGCAGAGCTTTGGACCTTGGCTATGTAGGTCAAGAAACCAAAGTACTACTTCCTGGAACTTGTTTACCTACTCTGCTTTGGCATGGACTGAAATGACTTCTCTTGCTAGGAATCCTATTATAGCTATTTGGAAAGAAGAGGTTTAGATTTGTTCACCTAAAGCTGAGGATGAAGCGTGGTCTTGAAGTTGACCACAATCGTTTTAAAATGCTTCTCAAAGCTCTCCCTCACTGACAGATTGATGGTAATTGGAACACTTTTCCGTAACAAAAAAAGCTTTAGACTGAAAGAACATTTCACATGCCATATCATTTAGGCATTAATAATGAAGCAACGTACAACCAAATGAATTTATGATTTTAAAATTCACATCTCTACCGAGGATTGTTTGAAAAGTGAATACCAGCAATTGTGGTGAATTTGCATCTCTTACCAGTATGAAGATAACTTAAGTTTCACTTTGTTGTGCTGTTTGCTGTGGATGTGTCTAAAATAAGGTTTCTGCTGTACCTTTTCTTAGGGGTCACCGAAGAACAGTCATGGTGTCCAATTAATTGTGTTACCTTACTATCGTCTACAGATTTCATATGCTAAACTATGTCAAAAGAATGTATGAATTCCATCATATCTGGGTTTATTACAAGGGAAATCCAGGACTACAACTTCCAGAATGCAATGTTAACGCCAGGACTGGACTGATGCCTCCCGAATGGAATGGATAATGTTGGCATGTATGTACAGCTAGGACACAATGTTGACAGAGGAGATGGAGGACATCAGAATGAGTCAGGGGGTAATGAGGGAGACACATCAGCACAGCATGGAGTGGTGTGCATGAGAACAGAACTCGAAACAGGGTCAATTAGAGAGAGCGGAAAACCGCTTGATGCAAAATGTAGACACAATGGCCCTCATTACAAGTCAGGCGTTAACCCTTAATGCCTGATTCACACTTTAACGCCTGCTTTTTGCAGGCGTTAAAGTCCAAGGCGCTAAGCGGCCTTGGTGCTAATTATGGCACCGTAATTTACGGTGCCGTAATTAGCGCCTTCCCCATCCCCATTATTCCCTATGGGGCAAAAATGGGAATGGGGAAGGGCAAATGGTGAATGGGGAATTACCGCCCCATTCACCTTGGAATGGGGCGGTATTTCCGCCATCCACCATAGCGGAATACTGCATGGACCATGGTGCTAATAGCACCATGGTCCATCGCCGGACTTGTAATGAGGGCCAATGTATATGAGCCCAGAGCAGGGAGTAGGCATTAATATAATTTCCAGGACCCCTGGGACTAAAGGTGCGGACCAGCAGTGAATGACCATATTATGCACCATCAACCAAAATCATTGCTCAAGCCACCTTTACAAGCACTGACAAAACAACATAGTCCATGTGTGCCACTGGAGACAATTAATTACATGTCACTCCAGATAATAATTGTGCTTCAACTGAATTTCCAAAGAGAGGAACAGTTAATGTTAATTGAGATAAACAAGCAAATTATTTAGTCGGTAAAGTTCTGCAGCTGCAGGTATTCAGAGTAATAAGGACTGATCCACCTCCAGCTCCAGGGACCATCTCTCTGGGGATCTGCTAGACATGTACTGTGTCTGCTCGCTCTATAAAAATCATGTCTGGGAGGAGGTGAAACAGCTTGCATATACTAAATCATGGAAGCAAACGTCTCTATGCAGAACACCATCCTAACTGCTCTCTCTCTCTGCTTCACAAGCCTACTGCAAGTCAGAGGTCTTCACTATTGGGTCACTGCCTTCTTACAGGGGCACAGTGTGGTCCCCCTTTCTGAAGTGGAGCAGCTGGCCTACCCTTCAGGGATGCTATCAAGGGTGTAAGTGTTTCTAACACCTTTTAGACTGGGGAACACAGTGAGTTTTGACTATGCAGGATTATGTGCTAACACATTGTTGGATGAAACATCTGTGCCACTTTGTGTTTTTGAAGTCTTAACATCAACCTAATGTGTGTCTTTTTTTGGGTCTTGTGTCTTTTTCTTGGGTGGGCCCTCCCTCCCCTATAAGGATTATTGTAATGAAGTGACAACTTAGGCTTCTTGTAGGTTGCTTCAAGTTTATTCACATCTTAGGTTACAGTTACACATGAAGTTACATAGAACAAGACACTGGCACCCATCACCCAGGCAGGGTCTCCCCCTAACTGCCTGAGCTTGGAACCCTCACTCACACACATTCTCTCATCCACACCATAACATTTGCATGACATCATGGACTTCCGGATACACTCACAAGCACTATACAACACATCTCCCTTCCTTAAAACAACACCACGCACTCACACACACACACAAACGGCACACACATGCTACTCACACACTACCATTGCTATCCATTCTCACACTTTATGTGCATTGCTATTTCTACAAACATTCCTGCATATTAGCAACACAGTAACATTTAACTTAAACTTCAATATTCACCTAAATGGGTGTATAGACTTTCCATATTGAAAGTTTTGCACCTTCCCCCTTCTTCCACACAAAACAAAATGTATGTCATTCAGTGGTAAGAACCGTGCTCTTCTTCCTGCCACTCATAGAGTTCCCCTTCCCCCATGGTAGCTCGTCTGAGTCCAGTGTAAAAGAACAATGCCTTTAAACAAACGCAACACTTCACCACCATCCATGCTCTTCATCCTGCATCACTTTCCATTGAAGCAAGACTTCCAATCCAGCACTTTCTCAGGTATTAGCCCAGCAATCCTTTCCCAAAACGCATAGTGCAGTCTGTTTCTCGCAACACCCGAACACATCCGTTCTTGGAAGAAATGGCACTGCAATCCCTTTTACGTTAGAACCGCTTTCCCAGGCATCGGCCCAGCAGTCCTTTACTTCCACGCATAGTGCAGATGGTCTACCGTAGCCCTGAACGCCTCCAACCTGTTGGCTTCCCGAAAAGCATGCCATACCTCCTCATAGGCTTGCAGACAATTTGCTTCCTGCTCACATTGGATAACGTTATCAGGTTCCTTACTCAAACCTCTCTTCACTCTGCTAGGCATCAACATCGGACCGCAACAGCCCTGGGGCCTAACTCGAACATTGGTGGCATTCTACCTGATCGCTAACTCGACAGACTCCATCTGTGATGTCAGTAGTCACAGGACCACAGCAGAGCACCGCAGAGCTCCAGCTGATCAATGGTCACTGAATGGCCCAGCAAACAACGAGGCAAAACGAAAAGTTTTCTCCCTTCAAACTCTGCTGCATTTTCACTTCGAAGGCAACCGCTTTACCAATACTGTAAAACTAGCAATTTTCACTTTAGACAGACACATGCTTAACTGCTGCTGTAAAGCCAGCTACGTTCTCATTTGGCATTTAACACCAAAACCTTCCATCTCCTGCACTCCTCCCCTTTCCTGCCCAGTACTTGGGACAGCTCTCCTTTTGGATCGCCCTGGTTCTTATCTGGGGTTCTATGCCATAGTGGCAGTCTTCCTTAGCCCTGAGTCTCTGTTGGGGTATGCTTCCCTTTGACCTTTCTTTTCTTGGTCTGCAGAGCTTAACTTCCTTTCTCTTTATCAGCCCTGGGTGATGGGTTTTACGTGTATGGGGGAAGTGTCTTCTCTTCCTTCTTCTTTCTGAAGACCCCACAGAAGATTCAACTCGCCTTTTCTTACGCATAGATTCTTCTTTTGACCAGCTCGTCTCCAATGTAATGAAGTGACCTCTTCTGATTCTTGTAGGTTGCTTCAAGTTTATTCACAGCTTAAGTTAAGGTTTCATATTAAGTTACATAGAACAAGACACCGGCACCCATCACCCAGGCAGGGACTCTCTAACTGCCTGAGCTTGGAGCCCTCACTCACACACATTCTTTCATCCACACCATAACATTCTGCATGACATCATGGACTTCCGGATAAACTCACAAGCACTATACAACAATTATATAGCCATGTTCACCCCATGCCCTTCCCTCCTGGCTTCACCCAGGTCAGTTGTCTTCGATTTCTTGTTTGCTACTTCTGCCCTCAATTCTGTGAAAGGCGGGCAGGTTAGACGTTAGGTGGTGTTTCAGACAGATAGTGCTAAAGAACCTGGCAATTGACGACCAATCACCCCACGTTCTTTCCTCTCCAAACAACTGGAAAAGAGTGTTAGGTCTGCAACTACAAGAATTAGTGGAAAATGTTTAAAACATTTTTTCACTCAGTTCAACATGATTTCAGACCTTATTGCAGCACAGAAATGATCACCAGGGTAATTCTTGTGACCCGAGACTAATATTGGATCAGAAAAATGAGGGACCTCTGATCCTCTTAGAAATCTCGACTGCTTTGGATACTGAAGATCATCAAATCCTGCTAGTAAGGCTGGGGAAATCGGAATCCAAGGTAGAGTACAGTTTTAGTTAGGTTCATTTTTAAAGAGCAGTTTACAACAGGTTTGCTTAGAAACCTTCACATCAAAATTGTATGCAGACATCTCTGAACGAGGCTTCTGCAACTCATTGAGATTCTCTTGCTGAACTGGACAGTCACACTCACAACATTAGGGGATGGTGGCTCTGAATAAAAACCTAGGAAATTTAGTGTAAGAACTTTGTTAAAGGGACATTATGGTTACAAGTAAAACTGAAAAACCCCAGAAATTCACCAGGTATGGTAAGCTAAGCAACAATAGTTCACGCCACCACCATGCACTGCTAAGACTAACACCCAGGACATCAAAGATGACATCACAAAAGTCACAAATATGTTTCCTTTTTCTTTACTTCAACTACTAAACAATACTTAATAGTTGAATCCAAATTCTATATATCCACAAAAACAGTTTCAATGCATTTTGATGATAGCCCACATCAGTGAGATACACTCCATCTCTTCAATACATGTTCACAATATCAAATTTTATATTTTCATTATGGAAAGTTGTTATCCCAACATCCTGCAAAAAGCACATACAACTGTATTCACGTTGTGCCTTGCTTTCTCGAGTTGTGGACAAAATACATTCTAACACATCCATATTTTTCTCTGAGCTATCCGTGAAAACATAATTTTGGAATCTGGAAACAGTTCCATCAACTTTAAAAATGTATCCTGCATTGCAAATTGTAATGAAATTCTGGTAACATGGCCCACAATGGTGCGTCCACCGTGCACTACAATGATGTCTGGATGCTTCAAGTTAACCATATTCTCACAAAACTGGAGTAATTCCGCCCACTTAATTCCTCTAACTCCATACCATGAAATTTGAAATTCATCATGTCCAAGATTATCAGACAATCCACAGTGCTCAGAATACACCAATGGATCCACTTGTCTCCCACAATCCAGACAGGCTGCTTCCTCAAAGCCATAGCCAGCAATCTTCATTGCATTGAACAAAGATAACTCTTGCTACCTAGTCTTCCTGCACACCACACCCAGGTAACCTGATTGGCTGATACCCCAATGCCTGCATACTTGTATTGTATTTGGTTAATAATATAGTCCTATTTCCCCACTTGTCTGGCCTCAATGTGCTTTTTTTGGTTGTAATGCCCTCAGTGACCATAGTCAATGTGCTGGAAAATTCAGAAAGTTTTAGATTAGGAGATGCATGTGTGCATTTTTTCCGGTCTAGGACTTGTGTGGCTAGCTAGGATCAACTAAGCAGCCAAAAAAGAGGCCAGGCATGTGATGGGCACTGTTGGTGGATTGCAGTTGAGTGCTATTGTTAAGAGAGTCTGTGTGGTCAGCTATATCCAATTTATTTGTGTTGGTAGTAGCAGTATGCTAGTGGCAGAGCTGCTGAGGTATGTCAGGTCTTTCAGTGTGGCTGGCTCTATGTGCTGCTAGACTGGAAAGCATAGCTGTAGCTGCATTGTATGATGCATGGGTGCTCGGCCGTGCATGTGGCCTGTGTCCACAGATGTGGTGTAAGTTATATGTACTGTAGTCTTCCTGGTTATACGTACCATAGTCCTTGGAGTTGTTCGGCGGCAGCGATCTTTGTCCAGTGCGGATGGCGTACTTTCATTATTAATGGTCTCTCTAGTGCAAGGGTCTGAGCATGTGGTGAGCGTGAATGAGTTTATTGCGGTGTGCCTCGGCGAGGGCTGCAGACTTCCCTGGTCTATTCATCTCATATTCGTGGTCTCTCTTATGTCTCTCTTATGTCAGGGTCTGAGGGTTAGTGAGCGCGGGAGATTGTATTGCAGTGTGCCACAGCGAATGCTGCTGCCTTCACTGGTGTATTTGTTTGGTAGGAGTGTTGTTGTGCACGGGGTGATGTCAGGTGAGCTGCTGCGAGAGCTGCTGGCCACTGTGTTGTAGTTGGTGTAAGGGATGTCAAGTTTGGCACTGTAGTTTCATGGATCTGGCATTCAGGGGATAAGGAAAAGCCAGGATTTTAGGGCCTTTCTGAATTTCAGGTGGTTTCCAGTGTTGCAAATGTGTAGTGTTAGGGGGTTCTAGATGATTGGCGTGTGACGGAGGAGGATGAACCACCCAGCCTGGAAGAGTTGTGAGGTGGGATCACTAGGTGAAATGCTGTGCGAGATCTGAGATTCCTAGAGGGTTGGTAGGGAACAATTTTGTCTCAGAGGAATTCTGGCCCGATGTTGCGGACAGTGCGGTGCTTGATGCACATGGCTTTAAAAGTAGTGTGTCGAGCAATCAGGAACCAGTGGAGGACTCTTAGAGTAGGGCTCATGTGTTTTCCGACAAGTAGGTTAAGAAGCAAGAGTGCTGCCACGTTTTGGATTCTTTGGAGTTTCGTTAGTTGAGACGCTGGGGAGCCTAGATGTCTGGGCCTGATCACGACATTGGCGGTAACCCTTAAATCCGGCGGTAGCGCTATTACCGCAGGATTTAAGGGTCCACCAAATCAGGTCTTTGGCATATTTTGCCCCAGCTCTGAGGGGGGAAATCAGCCGAAAATTTGCGCTATTACTGCCGGCGGGAAATCCGCCGGCGGTAAGAGCGCAAATTTTCCCCATTGAGCCCATGGGGCATTCCCGAATGGGCTCAATAATGGGGAATGGGGAATTACATTACCGCCGAACTCGTGATCCGGCGCTATCCGGGGAGTTCGCGGTAGCGCTAATACCGCCGGCAGTAATACTGCCGGCATTACCGCCAAAGTCGTGATGAGGCCAGAGGCAGTTTGCGTAGTCTAGGAGGACAGGATGATGGAGTTGATGAACAAAAAATGGTCGGCATAGGTGAGGTAAGGGAAAATACACCTGAGAATCCGTAGATGGAAGAAACAGGTTTTTGGATGTGATAGTGGTGTGTTGGGAGAAGGATATGTCTGAGTCCAATGTGCATCAAATAGATTGCATTCATTTGTGCTGTGTTGTTGTTTTGCTAAACCCATTGCTTAATTTCTAAAACATCTGTGCCAGGGCTCAACATTTTTCTTTGGCTTACAGCAGTGCTTTAAGACATTCCCTAAAGTGGAAAACAGCCATCTAGGCATCACTGGTGCAAAATAACCTTCCCTGAACACACTCTGTAAGCATGAGCCATGGAAGTGCAAGTATTCATCATATAGAATTGATTGAATCAGCAGTGCAATATTCCATCAAATAGAAGGGTTGCAGCATGGACCTCTGTAGTATTAAAGCTGCCCTACCGGAAAGAGGTGAAGAAGGGGTTGAATACATTTTAACTTGGAATCTTGTGAGTTTGGTGCCGTAGCAGAGCAAGATTCTTCATCACACACAAGTTCATTGACACAACAACCAGACAAAGCATGTACCACAGCAACATATGATTTGCATATGAACATGATCATCCAAAAGTAGAAAGTCGACACTTGCTCTCCCATCACACATCTAGATTATACTCTTTTCAGTAATAAGCACCACTTCACCTTAACTATGGTGAATGGGCATTGGAGGGATCCCTATCCTAACCGCGCTAGGATCTTAACAGTATTCCAAAGTATTGAGAATCTTCAATACATTTGTGCAAGAGACATTGAGTCTATTAAGTACCTAGATGCCGCAAATTATGATAAAGTTGAATTAGTGAATCCCTCTCAAATAATAGCTAAATTATTATGGCACTCTAGAAATGCCCTGATGGAATTGGGGTTTTTATCAGCAAATTCACACCAGAAATTGTACAGGGATAATAAATGAACATCTGCACCCCCTTACTCATAGCATTATAACGCCTAAACAATGTCTATCATTCCAACCCTTGAAAATCCAGAATAATGTTGACTCAAACTTGCTGGACCGAAGGGTTCACTTGCAATCTGGACCTATTGCATCACCCCCTTCCAAATGGTCTTGGCTAACTGAAGCCTGGAACAAAGTTTAGTTTAGTTTAGTTTTAGTTTATTTGTATAGGGCAGCCAAACCCTAGGGTAACTGGGCACGTAGACTTGAGGAGCAACAAATGTTACAGAAAGGTTGCACATGTGAAAATTCATAGGAGGAAATACAGTAGGTAGCAACAGGACAGGGTTACAATGTGGTCCGCTACAAGGTTGCAGATTGCAGTACAAGTACATAACATGTATGTAGGAATTGAAATCATATTAGTGCACAGTAATGCCAACTTATTTCTAGATCCCTGTCCACAGCTGTTTGGAACACAAGATGGATTTTCTCATCTACTGCGTTATAGAGCTAGTAAATTGGATTATTATGACATATTAGCCTTCCAAGAGACGTGGATGACAATTCAACCAGTTTGTTCTGATTACCAGATAAATTGGACTCCTGCAATAAAACACAAGAAAGTTCGGCCAGTTGCTGCCTTATAACAGCAGTATAAAAGTCTCTGGTACTTCTCTTAAACCATGGTCTTCACTGTATGCAGGCATTCAATTTTCTTTACTATCTACGTCCAATAGTTGTTATCCTCTGTGCAGCTCTGGCTAAGATTTACTGGAATCCACTAGCTATTGAGGACAATACATTATTTGAACATATGGAATGTGTCCTGGATAAAATCCTCATGGAAACCAATGTTAGTGTATGTATGATCGTAGGAAATGTAACACCAGATGGCTCTCTTCGGAAATGAAGCAATTAAAAGAATGAGCTGCCAAGCGATCTACCTCATGGCACAGTGTCATTTTACTGTCCTTAATGGCACAATAGCAGGTGATACCCCCGCTCCCAGTTGGCATCAAGGGTCATCCACGACCATATTGGATTATGTTTATGTTTTGTGCAATGCTATCATTATAATGTTTTCTTTTAAGAGTAATTCCAGTTGATGTAAGTGACCATAATATCCTAGACATAAAGTGGATTGCTTACTCAGATAGGGAAGGATCCTTTTTTAAGGGACGTTTACTATTGACAAATGGCAGAAGAGTTAAATGGTCTCATCCTAAATTGAAACAATTGATGTGCACTCTTACTAATCAGGTTCACAAGACATCTATCCTGAACCGATTCGATTATACAGACACTTTGATGTTTATTAGCGAGAGCTCTACAATTTATAATCGCTCAAAATTCACCCATAAATAGCCCTACAATGCTACTATTCATGCCCTTAAAGTGCCCTTGCGAAAGAACCTTAGACAGTGTTCTAAAATATCTGACCCTACTATTGCAATTTTTTTTAAATCGCGCTATAGAAATGCAATCTGCCAAATTCGGTTCAATCAGAAACAAACTGCTAATGAACGCATTATAAAAGCAATAGTATCCAAGTCAAATATGGTCTCTTTTAATAGAAGACCCTGCATCGGCCGCAGACTCCTTACTCTTAAATTCAGTGAGCGAGGAAGCCTGGGTGAATAATTTGTCTATACTATTTACAAAGCCATCTACTTATAAGGATTTCCCAGAAATGCCAAAGCCGGATTTAACAATTTTTAGGTTTCATCACATAGACATTATACTACTATCAAGAACCTCAGCAACTCACAAGCTACTTGTCTGGATGGCCTTTCTAACATGATTTCTTTTTAAATACCCTGGCGAATGGGCTACTGTTCTAGAAATGATCTATATGAAGATTTGTATAACTGGACTTCTACCTCAATTGTGGAAAGAATCTATAATTATTCCTATTGTTAAAATGTTTGATCGGGCTGTCCCTAGTAACTATCGCCCGATTTCCCTTTAAGATGTTCCTGGACAATTTTTTGCAAGGCTTGTCTTGAAGGATTTGATGACCACAAATCTTGTTTTGTGAAAGGTATAGGGACCCCTTTAAATGTGCTTATTTTATCTAGAATAAATCAGCCAATATATCTTGCTTTTATTGATTTTAGGCAGGCATTTGATACCGTATCCCGCAAGTTGCTTTGGTTAAAATTGGAGCAATTATATATAATATTTTTTTTTATATATTTTATTTTTATATTTTATACTTAATTCGACAGTTTTACACAGGTACCACAGTTAAAGTTAAACTTACAACAAATGGCTTACTTACATTTGCAATTTTAAGTTTGCTTGGTCTTAAACAAGGTTGTGTTTTAGCCTCTATCCTTTTACATTTTTATATCAGTGATATCAACCTTGTTTTTAACCAATTACGTTCTTTCCCTCCTAAAATTGGAAAAACCCAAGTATCTAGTTTTATTGGATCTGACTCCTATTGGTGTACAAAGACAATTGTCAGCATTAGAAACATATGAAAATGCAGAGGAACTAACTATTAACATTCATAAATCTAATATCTTGATTGTCTGGCCCTCCACACGGAAAAATAACAATACATTTCATTGGGCCTTAGAAAATATTCAATTGATGAATCTGAATGAATATAAATATCTAATCCTGAACATTAATAACAGCATTATGGATCTTCCGTATCACAAAGAATTAAAAATGAAAATGCAGCCTCTCATGTCCCAAGGGAGACTGATCCAAAAGAAATATGGGAAATATACCCACATACATGTAATAACCATCTATAAACAGAACGTTGTCAATGTTATTACATATGGTTCTCAGTGCAAGCAATCCAAGAACCATCCAAACTGGGACAATTTAGAAGGGGCTTATTGGAAAAAGATCTTAAGTCTTCCAAAGAGTATCCCAATTGCTATAGTAAATATGACTTGGGTTTGGTCTCGCTATCTACAATAGTAGCCTGGCAAGCACTAATGTTGTATAATAAAGGTTTATGTAATCCAACTAAGGTTAAAACACTTCTACCCTTACTGGCTTCATCTTTCATTCGACAGCCAACCAGCCCTCTACATGATTGGGAATTATACTGTACGCAATACTTAACCAATGCGGATATTTCAGTAGTAACTCTGACCATGGGCAAATTCTCCAGTTACTTGCCTGTTAACTTTGATGATTTTATCCAGAAATCTGTACACGTAATACCGCAGTACCTGGTCAAATTTCCTGACAGTAGATATTCTGCAGTTATCATGAGGCTACGGTTTAACTTGTGGCCCACGAAATTAGCGTGCAAAATAAACTGAGAGCAATGAGACCACTTGCTGCTTCTGTAAAGATGAAAACTACAGTGAATCTTTGAAGCACCTTATTGTTTCCTGTACAGCCTTAGCCCAGCAAAGGAAAGATTATTTTTACAAATATTTTTGTAAACATAGGATCCTAACAAAGGATAGATTATGGGCAAAACATTTTAATGCAAAATCTGTTTCCCTCAAGATTGCTGCTGTAAAGTTTATATTGCCTTAAAGATTCACAATGTTCTTTTGTTTTAGGGAAATGCCTTACTTTTAATCCAGCTAAACCAACTTCTTTTAATTAGTTTTTGCTTTTATAGGGATGATTTTTACTATGATATTGTATCAACATGTTCCTGCTCTCGACTTTTACTATCTAAGGTTATGTGTTCTTATTCTTCCATTTAAAACAATAGATTTTATGAGTAGTAGTTTAATATTATTGTGACTAAATTTGTATTTTTAAACATGTGTAGAAATTGTAAACCTCCAAATTGTGTTTTAAAGTATAGTTGTGTTGAAATGTTCAAATGTATAAATGCATAAAAAAGGGAAATATTTGAAAGAGTTGTAATTTACAACTGAACCGAATAAAGAAAGTCATTAATAATAATGATTTGCACAGTTGACCTCAGTAGATACATGATTTCCTAACATACCAGGTACTGAATTGGACACGTTAGTGCAGGTTTTTACAAATAGTGCACATCAACATGCGCAGTACAAGGGAATGTTTCCATCGCAAACCTTTCACTATGGACTCCAGTATTGCAAGGTTCGCTCAAATAGGAAAGCGCCCTGTGGGTTGCAGTGGTGTGAGATCATCTTCCATCAACACAGACTCTATAAGCATGAGGCATGAAAGTTCAAGCCTCCATCATATATAATAGAATTCATCACAGTGTAGGCTTTATTCAAATAGAATGGTTGCTGCATGGGCCTCAGCACTGGACCCTTCCCTCACATACAATGTATGTAACAGCGGCCCTAGTAGTGAAAACTCCACTCATAAAGAAAATAGGAATGGCCTTGGCAGTGCAAGCTCTCATACATAACAGAGAAACAGAATGGTTTCCCAAGTGCAAATTGACCCAAGAAGAACAGGCGCATAATGGGCTTTAGCAGTGAAATCTAAGCCAAAATATAAAAGTCACAGTATTGATATTGATATTTTATTTGTATCGTGCTCGTACTCAAGTGTGTCAGAGCGCCACGAAGCAAAGGAGGGGAAGAAGGGAGAACAAAAACAACCATCTTACTAGGCACAGTGACATTGAGAACGCGCAAGTGCATGGTAGAGGAATAGGGTTAAGTGGAAGGGAGAGGGGGAGAGGTGGAAAGTGCTGAGCAATGATAGAAATAAGCAAATAAAACATGAATACTTAAATAACAAAAAGCAACAAACAGTGGTAGTGCATCACGGAAGTGGCAAGTGCTAGGAAAAAGGCAATAGCCACGGTGTGCCTGAAAAAGAGCAGAAAAAGAAAAAAGGGGGGACTATAGGGTTACAGATACCGACCCCAGTGCAAGAGATTGCTTGAAGACAGTGTGGGTGGGTGGCAGGGTGAGCAGGTACCAAAGACAGAAGGAGACCAGGTGCATGATGCCGAGACAGAACAAACTAGCAAGGGAGAGGAGGAGAGAAGGCAGCAGCAAAGAGGAAGGTCTTGAGGTGCTTCCGGAACCAGAGATGATTCTCCTCAAATTTCAGAGTGGCAGGAAGACTGTTCCAGAGGGAGGACCCAGCCGAAGACCGAGATCTACCCCCAGCTTGTTTCTTAGAAAAAAATGACTGTGAGGGAGTTAGAAGTGGAGGAGTGATGGGCTTGGGAAGGTAGGTATTTATGGAGGGACAGCTAAAGGTATTTTTGACCCAGAAAGTCTTGTGGACAATGCAAAGGGTCTTCAATTTAATCCTTGCAGCCACTGGGAGCCAGTGAAGGGATTTCAGGGCTGGAGAGATACGATTCTAGGGCTTGAGACAAGACACAAGTCTCGCAGTCCTGTTCTGGATAAATTGCAAAGGGCGGAAAGAAGAGCCAGGTAGATATAAAAAGAGGCTGTTGCAATAGTCAAACCTTGAGAAAACCAGGGCTCGAGAGACAGAGAGCTTCTGGGGGAAGTAGAGGAAAGGCAGAATACCCCGGAAGAGGTGCAGTAGGAAGTTTGACTTTTTTGATACATCAGAGATGTGGGCAGAGAAGGAAAGCATGGAGTCAAAGATTAAACTGAGGTTCTTGGCCTCACAGCTGAGGTAGGAGGAGGGCCAAGGTAGGCGGGCCAGAGAGTGACAGGAAAGGAAGGTGAGGGTGTGCCGATGAGGAGGATCTCGGTCTTTCTGACATTCAGGCAGAGATTGTTGGTGGCACACCAATACTGAATGGCAGATAGGCAGTCGGAGATGAGAGAAAGAGAAGAGGTGGCTGAGAGAAGCCTGAAAATTAGTTGATTGTCATCAGCATAGCACTGGAAATTTGAGCAGAAAATGGCAATACAGTGGGTGAGAGTTGCCAGGTATTGGTTAAAAAGTTAGGGTTAGAGGTTTGGCCCCTGGGGAACACTGCAGGTAGAGAGGGAGATAGAGGAAAGGAAGGACCCAAGTTGGACCTGAGAGGGTCGATCAAGAGGTCAGCCAGGCCAGACTATGATCAGTGATGCCCAGGTTGTCACAGACGGTTGAGCAGAATGATATGGTTGACCGTGTCGAATGCAGGGAGATCGAGAAGTATGAGGACAGAGGGAACGTAAGAGTCAGGCTTGGAGAGCAAATCTTTCCCTTACATGCTGAGTCCCTCAGCAGCTTTGCTGGATTTCTAGGGTTTCATTTTTTCACCTGGTAAGAGTGTGAGCCTTTTTTCCCACTCTTAAATGTGTTTTTGCTATATGCATCAGCTTTTTACTGTGTGTCACACAGCACCTTTAGTGCAGGGACACAGGGTTGTCTTTTTAGACTTCCCACTTTAAACTCCATATTCTGGAACTGACTACTGTCTCCCAGAGCATGTAAAGTTGCCATTGAATTTACTAGTCCTTTTAAATTTACAGACCCAGTACAACATATCTTCCAATAGAGTACTGGAAGGGTTAATATTTATCCCTTTTTGTCTGATTCTCATGGAACATTATTTTGTCCCCCTTTCTCTAAGATTTGGCTGGTGGCAGTGGTATCTACCATTTTTATTTTACTGCGGGCTATGAAAATAGCCTCAGCAATGTTAGAGGCTATGGTGGTAGCCTCAAAACTCTAACCCGCTGGACCCCTTTTATTTTTATTTGGTTCCGGTTGGGTTTATTTGCCATTTCTTTTTGTAAAGGTCTTTCTCGTGTTTTACTCTGTGTGCCAAACCAGGTTTGGTTCCTTTGTTCGCCGTCCTTTGGCGGGCTTCTGCACAGAAGCCCTCCTTAGGCGCCTGATTGTCTGGGTGGACAGGATGTGAGGGAGGGGTTTGAGGCCCCCTGCACAGGGTCTCCTTGGAGACTCAAGTCGCACTCTAGTTTGATTGGCTAGGTGACTGTCCTGCCAGGACAGCCACCCTGCTGTGTGATTGACAGCCAGGCTGTGTGAATGGGGGAAACTGCTTAAAAACAGGTCTCTGGGACTTGGAAGACAGAGTCGCCACTGGATCAAGAGAGCCAATGAAAAGCTGAAGGAAGACGACTGTTGCAACTACTGGACACCCAGTGAAGCCCTGCTGCAGTTCTGAATCACCTGAAATTTCGATGACAGAGGAGATACGCAAGGTGTCTTCTTCCCTTGAGCCTGATGGGACAAACCAGCTCACAAAGCCCCTGGACCTCCTCTTCAGCCTGGTCGAATTTGCTGTGCTACAGCAAACCGGATAGCCAGTGAGAGAGAGTCCATTTGTGCTTTTAAGGAGCGCACCTTTTATTCGACACTTTGCTCTGCTGCTGGTCAGTATTCATTGAAAAGTTGGTAGAGAACTAAAGTCTGGGAGTGGGTCTGAAATACCTAACCCTCCAGCCAATGTGGAAAATGTTCAAAGGAGCAAATTTGCCCAAAAACATTGTTCTCTCTGTTTTGATGGAAGAATATCTTTTGACAGGGTTTCAATATCTTGATTACAGAACCGACATCAGTTCTCAGGGATCTGTAAGTATTGTTTTGCAAATAGTGTCTCCAGGTTAAGACGTAGCCTCATAAATTTGTCACAATGATATCTTGATGGAACTTTAGTCAGGTATTTGGCTAATTGATCAACTCTACGACTTTCACATACTGCACCCAACCTTAATTTCTTTTTTTCTTTTTGAGAGATGGTATTTGTCCAATCATAATATTTTTGTTTTTTTTTTTTTCTCGTGGAGTAGCCTTAAGGAGGCACCTATATGCGATATTTGTTCCAGTACTTTTCTGACCAGACTTTCAGTAGGCCTTGGTATGGTTTTTCATGGGTTTCTTTCAAGATCTTAAACTGAGTAGCTGAATTCAGCATTGTCAGATTTCTTAATAGAGACATATTCTTCCACATAACTGATGATTTAAGAGACTGTAGTCCCAGTTGGTATCTAATGGCACATATAGAGGTGTTTGACGGAAGTCCAGTACACGTTTCCAAAACTGACCTTCTAACAATGGCAATATTTTATTGTCCAAATTAAAGCCAGCCTCGCTACCAAATGTGATGGTCGCTACCACCTTGGCGATAGAACATTTAAATTGGAATCAGGGAGAATTTACCATATTCTCTATGTAGCTTTGTGCCTTGAAGTTTTAAACTGGTCATTTTTGATTTTCAATCATCCCACCACTGTTATTCTAGTATTGAGGTGTTATAAATGATTCCCAAATATCAAATAGTTTGTGTTTTGACTAGTTCTTGTTCAGTGGCGAACCACCTGCACTTTTTGTCATTTGAGCTTTGATTGAATCCAAATTATATTATTTTGGATTTGTTGGCATTGATTTCCATATCATTTTTCTGTAAGTAACTTTCTAGTTCAGTTAGCAGCCGTTGTACACCAATTTGGGTAGTGTCAACTAAGACTAGATTGTCTGCATATGTGACCCAACTGATCTGGTTGCCATTTATTTTTGGTGGAAAATACTTGCCATTCATGAGGGCCTCAGGTAAATCTGCTATATATAATTTGAAGATAAGAGCTGCCAAGGGACAGCCTTGTTTTTTACTCCCCTTTGCGTCGGGATATTGGCAGTTAATTGTCCTTTAGCATTTAACCAGATTTTTACTGAGGTATTTCTGTGCAGTTGTTTTATCATCTGAAGAAGGTCCTCTGGGCAGTTCCACTTTTGCAATTTACCCCACAGAATTTCTCTATTTATCCTATCAAAAGCTTGACGCATATCGATGAAGGCCAAATATAGGTTTCTCTTCTTTCTTGAGGGCTTCCAGTTTTAAAAAGTTTAGTAGAGCTAAATTCTGTTCCACTCCGACACCCTTTGCGAAGCCAGTTTGTCTTGGGGATAAGATATTGGTATCCTCAGCCCATTTAGCAAGTCGTTTTTGTAGAAACATTGCAAATATTTTGCCGATTACATCTAGTAAGGCAATCAGTCGACCCAATCTCCCTTTTTGAAAATGGGCACAACTACCGCTGATTGCCAAGAACTAGGTATAGTCTTAGTATGGACAATTTTTTTAACAGAACCTCGATAAAGATCGCCCAACTGGATTTGTATTTCATTAGCATCAAATTTGAGATCCTGTCAGGGCCGTTTTTAAGTTTAGCAATCACCTCCTCCATATCTTCTCTTGTGTGTGAAGTGACCATGCAGTATCCGTTTCTCTGTCGTTCACTTTATCTAGCTCCTTTGTAGAATGAAATACTACAGAAAAGTGCACTACCCAGGCAGATTCAATTGCTCCATTTTCCATGTTGGCCTTTTGTGATTGAGAGCCTGAATTTATGATAGCCCGCATATCACAGCTCTTTCTGCTACTGATCAATTTTAGCATTGTATCCACTTGATCCTGAATTCGGATTTGCTTGAAATTTAACACCCAATTTCTATATTTCTGTTTTCATTTTTTCCTGAGTTTTTGTAATAATTAATTTGGGAATTCTGATTTTAACCGCTTTAGATCTTCTTTCAAAGCTTTTTTTTCAACCATTATTTTTTTGTTGAACGGATGAGTATGGCACTGGTGATCAGATTTGAAGCCGCTCTTTACTGACTTGTAATGGACTAATAAAGTATCATAGTCTGAGGTACTTCCGTTCGTTATGTTATATGCGCTAAATTTCCCAGTTAAGTTTGTTATTTCTGCTGGCATCATTCTGAGTCAATTTAGGCCTTGATTTATTTCCAACGTTGTGTTCTAGAGTTCATAAATCCTAGTCAAAGCAGAGATGTTATCCTAAAAAAGTACAACAGCATCGTGATCACTATTTCGCATCTTCGTTATCTTAAGGTTTATGATCTCCTCTCTAAAGTTACGTGTTACCCAGATGTAATCTAAGGTTTTATGGGAGTTATCACGATGCCATATGTGGCCAGCTGGAATGTCCCCTACGGTTTGTCCGTTGAGCATCTCACAGTTCCTTGAGTTCATGGCATTAAGCCAGCAATTCCCTCTATTATGAGCGCTTTCTCCATAGAGATCTTTTATGTGTCCATCGTCATTTACCCAAGAATAATTCAAGTCTCCAGAGATTATGATTGTAGAGTTTTGTGAATCGAGTATGAAGTCATCTACTAGTCTCAATATAGAGGAAAGGAATTTTTTTGTGGAGATCTTTACCGGATTCCAGTAGACATTTAGGAGCAATAAGTTATTGTTTAGTCCAACTTCATCCTGCCTCATTTGGATTGTTACACCTTGCACACACGGATTTGGATGGTGGGACTCTAATAGGCTCCATGCAGGAATGTCTTTCATCAATATCAGTAGCCCAGAAAAAGGACACTGAGATGAATTTTTAGATGCTGGATTTAGACATGCTATGTACCCCTCACATAGTGGAGGGGTCCGCATCCACGTCTCCCACAAGCAGATGCGAGAGTACTTGCCAGTTTTTAGTTCATCATTTTGTAATAAGTGGACAAATCCACGGGTATTCAATGAGATAAGGGAGTGGTGGTCCACTTTTCTTGTCGCATTATCCTAGCATCTCACCTTCTCGAGGTCGCTGAGTAAACTGTATTGTTGTTTTTAGTCAAAGGTCTATTAGGGCTATTTACAGACCGCTCTTGCACGAAGTGCGCCTGAATAGAACGTCTCCTGTCTTCATTTCCACTTTGTCTTGCTGAGCTTGACGTAGTGGCCTCATTTGCTTTTCTTGGAGACTTTATATCATAATCACTGGCCTCTCCAATCTCATACCCCAGTGTGAGTAAATCCATTTTTGCAGCTTTCAGGATTTTGGCAACCAGGTGAGATTGTACATGAAGCAACACTCGGTCAGATAACCTCTCTGATAGATATTCCACTATTTTGATGTCGTCCAATTGAATTGTTCTTAGTGAAGGAACACAACTCAGGAGAGCCATTATATTTTTTCTATTTAAGTTTATTTCAGTCTTGTCCTAAAGAATATACTCCATTTTTGTTTGTGTATGTTGTTAGTCGTTTTGCTTCTTCTGGAAAGACCGTTTTCATGCATTCTCACATGTTGTCGTGACTTTTCCTGTGCCTTGGTGAATTTTGGATTTAATCTTTCTGATGGCACATCCAATGAGTTAGATTTGTCATTTCGGGTGAGAGCTTTTTTAACAGGAACTCTCTCTGGTTGGCGCGTGCCTTTCCCTTCAAGATGTAGCCACTTCAAATTGCCTATGTAGCGGGGAATCACTTCTAATTTTTACGGATGACGACTTTTTACTTGGATGGGAAGGGCTAGGTCTCTGCGTTCTCCCCAATGCCTTAGGCGACTTCTCATGACTTCTTCTTCACTGGAGTAAGTTGAAAGATTTGCCAAATATTCCAAAGTAAATGAGTTGATTTTCTTCACATGACTCCTCCTCGAGTCTGGCACATTTCTTCGGATTGCCGGTCGTATTTAATGTTTTTTGCACCACTGGTAAACTTGGCTTTATGTTTTGGTTGTTTGTTTTTGCCATCTGGTTACTCCGTTCGAACATAGAAATTCGAAGAGGCGTTTTAATTTTTTCCCGGTTTTTCTTTTATTCATGGCCTTGGCCTGATCTGTTTGTTTGGATGTCACAGATCCCATAATGGTGAGAGCACTTTTACTGAAAATTCTGAAGGACATGGGGACCAGTGGGGCGGGCTTCTCCGTCATTTTGTCTGGTCTTACATCCTGAACTATATGTACTGGTTTAAATGCCGTTTGCTCTTTTGGAATCACCTTCTCGATGTTTGGTGGAACTACTCTGTTTTCACTTGCGCCTTTGGTGTCATTGGCTTTTGCTGGTACAGGAGCCATGTAAGAAGTTTGAGAGGCTTCGCAACCAGCTCGAATAGCTTGAGAATCTATTAAGCCAAGAGGTGCACATATTAAGTTTTCTTTGTGGATTACTGCAGCTCCTGTGTGCGAGGAAGTATTGCAGGGGGCTCTCTGGTAATCAGGGCATTGCCAGTTCAGATTCGCGTTGTGTCTCATCCATTTGGTATTTTCCAATATGGCTTCCATCAGATCACGATTTTGTGTTCTTTCCGTGCTGGCGACGTCACTTAAGCGATGTTGCCATTTAGATGAGTTTTCAGCTTCTACATCTAATCTCTTTGTTATTTGGTTTGACATAATTTCTAAAGCACTAATTTTGGTGTTTATTAGTGCTAGCATGGAAGTCTGATCTTTTACCGCTTCATGTAGAGACTTGTAAACTTTATGAACAGAATCAGAGACATTGATTCCGCAGCTATCACATTGTTGTGTATTTGCAAGCCAGCAGCGACAGATAAATGTTGTTTGTTGACTTGCGTCAAATCTTCAGTATAAGGTTGAGGACTGAGTTTCTCGCTGTGGGTGGTTGCAGAACAGGGCTGATCTGTATCAGCGTTGTCATCATTTCCTGCATTAGAAGGACGTGGCTGAGAAAAATGACCCTTCTTTTCCTTCGGATAGTCGGAAGGTCTCTGAGATTCGCTCGCCACATAATTTGTTTCGAGACTGGTTTTCTCACTCGTCCCAGCCCTACAGTTAGTCGGATCTACGACTTTCCTATTTTTCACATTGAAAGCAGGTATTGGCAAGAATGAACAGTCAGAAATGACATTTTTCATTGTTTGTCTGCTTTAATTCTCCATTTTCTTTATTACGAGTAAGTAGTCCGCCATTAGTCTTTATGACAGTCTTGCTTCTCTGGCAGCAAAGTTTGCAAAAGGGGCGGTGGATGGGCTTAGTTCGTTACTATTACTATTTTCAACACTTGCAACTGAAGATTTTGGTTTCTCAATTGATGGTGAATTGGAGACTTTGGCACAGTGAGTATCCTCATCCTCGTCCACTGGACTGCCTGATAAGCCTTGCACGCCTGCATTATCGGATACATTATCAGGTGCAACGGTCGATAGGGGTCTTAAATCCTGAATCATCCTCAAACTGCCTCCCTGCATATTGACTATGCAGACATGCGAGAAAGGTACAATGGGACACCATATCTGATTGTGGTGGTGTGCCCCTTTTCTCTGTGGGTTGAGGCTGGCCCATGTGCCCACCCAGATGCCAAGTGTGCTGCAAAATCTCTTGTTAGAGAAGTTTTCCACTGCTGGGGAGTGTGTGATGTCCTAAGATTGGACAATGGGACACATTTTTCCAATGAGCTCTTCAAAGAGGTGACCACCTTTTTGGGAATGAAACATCGGATTTGCTGCATTTCCCACCCACAAGCAAACAGGGTGGTGGAGATAAACAACAGTCTCCTTAAAAGCAGACTTT
>PGSH02019902.1:0-44688 GCA_002915635.3 Ambystoma mexicanum
AGAAGGGGACTCAGAGGTGCTCCTGGTATTACTGAGCAACCTAGCCACAGGGAAACAGCAAGGCTGCATATAACATTATGGTTGCCCTGCAGCCCCAAGCTTTCGGTGTAAATCCTGTTGTGACCACATCAAGTATAGATCCTGATAAGACGCCTGCAGCACAGCCTGGGTCCCCTGACCAAAAGCAGGGAGGTATCCTGTTGCATCAGAGCAAGCCACAGCAGGAGCACGCAAGCGGTGGGCCCCACCCACGAAGAGTTAAACTCAGCGAACTGCAGTGTCATTATGGACGGAGAGTGCTCCCCAACATGAATGGGGCCGGACATAAATAGACTTCTGGAGCCAGCATTAAGGAGATTGTGGAACAGTTTAGCCGGTGCCTGGGATTAGAACGTGAGCAATGTGAGACCCCACTACAATGCTGCTGTGGGGGAGCTGGCCCATACATTGATGTTATATTAATGTTAATGTTAAAGGACATTTGTACCGCGCACTATCACCACCGGAGTGGTCCCCTGGCGCACTGGCGGCTCTGAAAGAGGAAGGGAGGGTGAGTTAGTGGGAGGAAGCAGGAAAAGTGCAAGAGAGCAGTGATGTGCTGTTGGCGGTCTCAGCCCGGTGGGTCCGTTGGCAGGCCTAGGGTGTTTGCGGCCGGTAGTCGTCGTGTACTGTTGTGGAAGTCTATGTGTGATTTTTTGTTGTGTTGTTGCAATGTAGTGAAGTTTGTGCAGTTTGTTGTGCTGTAAGTTTGTGGTTGTGTTAGTTCGGAATTTGAGAGGGGTATGCAGATGAAGGAAATTGTTAGTGGAATTGGTTAGTTGGCATCTCTATCCTGAATTGAGGCGCAGGGCTTGTGTAGTCTCTCCTGATGTGCCACTGATCCCTTTCACATCTGTCCCCCACCTCAAGCAGCTTCCCTCACCACCCCACCTGTCCTCCCTTCCTACTTCTGGGGCCAGCGCACCTGCCAATTAACCACCATTCAGCTAGTGTGGTGATTGTTCATGTCTCGACAATTCAATTGACACTTTGGTACCTGGTGGCAACTAAGGGGGGGGGTGAGGTCTTTGTGGGATTGTCTGGGGTAGTTGGCTCCATCTCCATGTGTTTCAGTCTATCTGCTGTCATCCGTCCCAGTACTGCGGGAGCTTCCCTGTCGGTTCTGGGCTGTCAGTATCCTTTCCAGTATAGTCATCCTTTTTCTCTGTTGTTTCAGTTTTCAGTTTGAGTCTGTGGTCTTGAAGAGCCAGGTTTTTAGTAATTTCCTGAATTTGTGGTGATCTTCTGTGTTTCTTATCCAATTCCTGGATGAGTCAGAACTTCTAGAGCTAATTGGAAACAAGGCTGGCACCATACTGACGCCAGGTGTGTGAATGCATGGGTGGCGGAAATGAAACAAAAGTACACGCCACCGCATGCTGGCATCCGCACATCACGCTCCCACGCAACAGGCTGTTTAACGACCCGCAATAGAACCACATTGGACCCACAGGCACTGGGATGCGCATATGAGGAGGGTGACCTAACAGAGCTGGGCAACACGACGAAGTGAAAGAGCGGCGGTCAAAGACGTGGAGGACGCAATCCATCCGCGTAACGGGCAGCTCATCCTGAAGGGACAATAACCGGGGATTCCCAGCCCCCTGGAGAGTAGATCCAGAAGCATCGCAACACCAGCAAAAAGACACTTAGCTGCGCTCCAGGTGTTTAGAGCTCGTTTGAATCTAGCACCAAGATGTCATCCAAACTTCCCAAATCCAGGGGAAGCTGTCCACATTGGAGGACTTTGCCAAAACCCCACAACAGACAGAGGGGGCGAGACCTAAAGACAAAAACTCACAGGTGGACACGACCCCAACGCGCAATGACCGGCAGATCCTGGAAACAATTGTGGACCTAAAGCATGGGAGAGCAAGCTGGAAGCAGCCACAGCTGAACTTAAAGCAGCACTGGAGCTCAAAGTGGGCGCAGCACAGGAGGAAGTCAATCTACTCAGACAGGATGTACGGAAAATAGCAGAACGCACAGATGAGCTGGAAAATGAAGTGACCACAAACACGACAGCCCGAACATCTCATGCCTCGGAGATCCACATTCTGAAGCAACAGGTCAGCAACCTAGAGAACAGAGCGGAGGAAGCTGAAGGGCGTGCCCGGAGGAACAATGTACGCATAGTAGGCCTTCCGGAAGGGGAAGAAGGCCCTAACCCGACGGACTACGTTGAAAACATGCTGCTGCAGGAAATAGGAGGCGGGCCCTTACGCAAGGATTTGCGGTGGAGAGAGCACATAGAGCGCTCACAAGGAGACCTCCCCAGGACCCCCCCAAGGCCAATCATTGCCAAGATATTGAACTACCGAGATAGAGAGAAGATATTGGAATATTTCCAGAAAGGGGGCACCATACAGAGGGCATCTGCGAACATCTCGGCATATCCTGATTACACTCTTCAAGTCCAGAGACGGTGACTGAATTACGGCACAGTGAAGAGGAGATTGCGAGATGCGGGCTTATGATATATGCTGATGTACCCAGCAAAGTTGCAAGTGTTCCACAAAAACAAAGCTCTATTCTTTGAGACTCTGGAAAATACAATCGAATGGTTGGACATCCAAAACTGCCGGAGGGAGCGGACAGTCAGAAAGAGAATGGCACGGACAAGTGCAGCCTGATCCTGAGACCGAGGTGCTGTATATACTGTGACTTTGGGACTTGAATGTAAGATAGAGTAGGACTGTGTTGAAATTAAGGGGCGACGGATTAAGAATGTAGCGTGAAAGGGTGTCCGGACATTTGGTCGAAAGACATTTGGTCGAAAGACAAATGGTTGACGGAATTTGGTCGAAAACCAAATGGTCGGCATTTTTTTTTATTTAATATATATATTTTTTCGGTTTCATTTAGGGAAAAAAGGGTTTTTTAGAAAAAAGGGCGGTGAAAAAAAAAAAGTAAAAATAAAAAAAATAAACATTCGACCATTTGGTTTTCGACAAATGGTTTCGACCAATTGTCCTGTCGACCATTTTTTTTCCGACCAAATGTCTGGTAACCTCGTGAAAGGTGCACAACATGATGTGTAAGATAACAGGAGACGCAAAGGATGCACTCTTAAACCCCAAATAGTTAGGAAAATTAGGTTGCCGTAGGGTGGCAACCCCCTGCTGTGTCCTAGTATCGGCATTGCCGAAGAGGTACTAAATGCAGGTAGGCCTGAGATCCAGGGATGGAGCTATGCACCAGTTGGGCTGGAGAGGGTGGGGGAAGGGAGGGGAGAGGGGGGTGTTGGGGAGTTTGTAGAGGAAGGGTAGGAAGGTTGGGAGTTGGGAGGTAAGTTGGGGTTGGAAAAGGAGTGGGGGGAGTAGAGTTGGGAAAGAGCCTACAGAGATGAGGGATGGTTTACAAGAAAAACCTGCAGATTCACGCGAGGAGGGGAGGGAAGGCATTGGATAATGGGGGACCTCAAAGTACAAACTTGGAATGTTAGGGGGCTCAATAGTTACCTTAAAAGGAATAAGGTTATGATGTACCTGTTCAGACAGAAAATAGACATAGCCCTGATACAAGAGACACACCTTACAAAAGAGAAACTAGAGGTTATCCAGAAGAAATGGAAGGGGACAGTGGTTGGCGCAACATATTCGGCTTATGCTAGAGGGGTGATCATCTGGGTGGCGCCGCATGTTCCATTCCAGTTATTACAATCCACAGTGGAAGCAGACGGGAGGATGGTTGCAGTGAGAGGGTTGGTGGAAAATAAAGAAATATGTATTATAAATACTTACGCCCCAAATCAGGACACAGTGGCATATTTTAGGACCCTGTATACCAAACTGAGCATGTACCTGGGGAAGGCGGTGATCTGGGGGGGAGATTTTAACTGTACGCTAAACCCGAGAGTAGAAAGATCGGATAACAAAATAGACAAACCTGCCCCGGCTGCCAGGGTACTGCATTCATTGTTAAAGGACTTCAGGTTTGAGGACGCTTGGAGGACGCGCCATCTGCGAGACAGTCAGTACTCACATTACTCGGCCCCACAAAACTTGCATACTAGGCTAGATTACATGTTTGTCACGCAAGAGCTGATGGCAGAAATAGTACAGATAGAATACAGGGCAAGGGTCTTGTCAGACCACTCGCCACTGACCCTCACATGGCAATACAGACCCCCGAGAGCAAAGATACCGACATGGCGCCCGAGAGCTGAGGCGCTAAAAGATGTAATGTTCAGGGAGGACTTGAGAGAAGAGATAGTCAGTTACTTCGAGATCAACGCCGGTAGTGTTGAGTCAGCGGGTACGCTTTGGGAAGCCTTTAAAATGGTAGTGAGGGGGATAGCTATAGCTAAGACTAAAGGATTGCAAGTAGGGATACTAACAGCACTGCAGGAAGCGGAAAGGGAGCTGGAGAAATTGATGAGAAGCGAAGGCAACACTAAAGAGGACACCAAAACCAGAAGCCAGCGGCAACAGGAATGTGTGGGACACTGGGAGAGACTGTGCACCCTAAATTACAAGAGATATGTAGAAAGACAACATGCGGGAGGAGATAAACCAGGTAGGGTGTTAGCATGGTTATACAAAAAGTGAGACTCCAAGACCAACAATCAGGGCAATAGAGAAGGAAGATGGGCAGGTAGTGGATAGCCAAGAGGGCGTGAATAGAGAATTCCTAATGTACTATCAACGATTGTATGGGGATGAAGGGGGAAGCGACCACAGGGACATAAGGGAAACACTGGAAGACATAGGTAGGCCAAGAATTAGTGCGGAGGAGCAAGTGGACCTAGACGCCCCGATAACCCTGGAAGAACTAGAGGAGGTGGTGGTGCAGCTACCCACTTGCAAGACCCCGGGGGCCGACGGTCTCCCTAGTGAATTCTATAAATTGTATAGAAAAGAGGTGCTCCCCCCGCTTTTGGCTATGTTGAATGAGGCATACAAAATAGGAAGATTGCCAGAGTCCTTGATAGAGGCGATCATCATACCACTCCCAAAACCCCAATAAGCCGGGCAAAGATTGCGGATCATTTAGACCGTTGTCAATGCTTAATCAGGACAGTAAAATGCTCACGGCGGTACTGGCAAACAGGATGAAACGGATTATAGACAAACTAATACACCCTGACCAGACTGGGTACGTCCCACATAGAAATATAACTAACAACCTCAGGCGACTACATCGAGTGATAGAACACACAAAAGGGGAAACTTCAGAAATTGCAATTGTATCACTAGACGCAATAAAAGCATTTGACTCAGTTAAATGGCCATGGCTGATAGCAGCCCTGTCCCGTTATGGGATAGGACCTGGGTACCTTAAATGGGTCAAATTGCTGTACAGCGCACCGTTGACAGGGTCAAAACAGGAGCGATAATATTGGAAAGGTGGCAATTTAGCAGTTGTACTAGACAAGGATGCCCGTGGTCCCCCATGCTGTATATCTTAGCATTAGAGCCCCTGGCAATGTATCTAAGGCAACAGTATGACATGATAGGGATAAACATAAATGGAGAACCACACTTGATTTCCTTGTACGCTGACGATATGCTGTTGTATTTACAATAACCAGAAGAAAACCTCCAATATGTTCTGGAAGTAATGGAACGATTTGCGGCGCTATCGGGCATAGAGGTGAACCCGAGAAAATCATGCATATTTCCTATGGGTAGATACGTCGGTATTCCACGAGAGAAATTGCCAGTCTTACAAATACCGTGGGAGGTTAATACATTTAGGTATCTTGGGATAGACATCTACCATACGGTAGAGGAAGAGCACCAGCATAACACAGAGAAGGCGGTCAAGGTGTTCACGAGGAGAGGAATTCACTGACGGGCCCATAGGTCAGCGCTCACCCTCTGGAACTTGTAAGACAAGATAGCTGCACCATGTGAGGACAGGGGGTGCAGGATTCACTTACTCCAACACGACTCAATAATGAGGACTCAGTAAATTGGCAAAGGGAAGTCCGTTTAATGACAAGTACATCAAACAGAGAAACAAATGGAAATCAGCAGCATTGCGATCACCTGTCTCGCTCTGACTTCCTCGAACTTCAGTCAAACAGTCATTGTTATAGGCAAAACTCGTCATCACTGACGTCTAATTCTATAAAAAATCATCATGCAATATAATTGGTTAGGAAAGGTAACTTAAGTATAGGTGTTATATCTGTATATGATAATAGGGCATGCGGATTGGATAACTCTTATCGGGTGGATGTCTACGCCCATCCCTCTACATCATGCGTGATAGACGTCACTACAACTATGACGTTTGTTGTGTTTGTTTGTTTGTTTGTTTGTTTGTTTGTTTGTTTGTTTATTATTTAGTATGGCGCACAAAACCCAGAGGTAACAGGGCGCAACAGAGAACAGGAAGGTAAGATTACATAAAAACTTGGTTACAGGATAAGGCATACATGAATAAGAGGCATAACATTACATTGCGTGGACTGTACATATATACATATAGAAAATAAATTGCTTACATATTTACATATTTGATGCTGTGCATAGAGGCGGTCAAGTTTGATTGAGGGCATAGGCATGTGGGAGGGCTTAGTCATGGGGATCATTGGACCGTAACCAGGTGAGGGTGTTTCTCCTGAAGCTATAGTAGGATTGGTCTGTCCTAATGTTGAGTGGGAGGGCGTTCCAGTGTTGGGCTGCCAAGACAGGGAAGCTACTGCCACCGGTTTTCTTTTGTCTGAATTTGGGTACCTGCAGGCAGTGGGAGTTAATCGATCTGGTGGGGCGGGTGGAGTTTTTTTTAGCTATTCTGGCTGCGAGATAGAGGGGGGCATTTGAAAGTGAGTGATGCCTTTTTGAGAGAGATGCGGTCAGAGATTTTGAGCCATTTGTGTTCTCTCCTTTTGTTGGAGATGTGTTCCTTGGAAGGTAGGTTAAGGGCTGTTCTGAGTGCGTTGTTTTGTAGTGTCTGTAGTTTGTTGGTTATGCATTTGTTGGCTCCTAGGCACATGGCATTACAATAGTCGAGTCTGGAAAGTATTAGGGCATTGGCGATGATGATGCAGCCAGCTTGGGTGAGGAAGGCTCTGCTTGCCCTGATTAGCTTGCATGTGTAGGCGGTAGAGGATGCTAGTGAGTTGACTTGTTTTTTTAGTGACAGGGCTGGATCTAGATGAAAGCCTAACGTTTTCACTGTTTTGGCCACTGTGATGGTGTTCCCATCAATGTTGAATGCTTGTTGGAGATGAGTTTTTTTATATTGGTGTTGGATCCGAGGAGCTGGATTTTGGTTTTCTCATCATTCAGGCATAAGCCGTGTGTGTCCATCCATGCCTGAATGATAAGATATATTTTGTTTACCAGGGCCGTATCTGAATCGAAGTTGCCCGAAAGGGGTATGAGGATCTGGGTGTCATCTGCATAATTCGTATATGAGACACCCAGTCTGTCCAACTTGTCAAATAGGGGCTTGGTAAAGATGTTGTAGAGGGTGGGGGAGACGCAGGAGCCCTGGGGTACCCCGCAGGTTATTTTGATGGGGTCTGCTGAGGCTAGAGTGGAGAAGACCCTCATATTTCGATTGTCCAAAAATGATTGGATCCAGGCTATGGCCTCTTTCGAGAAGTGGGCAGCTGAGGCCAGGTGTTTGCACAGGACTGCGTGATCCACCAGGTCGAACGCTGCCGACAGGTCGAGGAGGAGTAGCATGGCGGTGTTCCCTTTGTCGTTAATCTCGTTGATCTGGGTTTTAAGATTGATTAGGGCTGTCTCAGTACCGTGCTGTGGTCTGAAGCCCGATTGACGGGCGCCTAGTAGTTTGTGAGTTTCAAGATATTGCTGAATTTGCAGGTATGCTACTCTATTATCTTTAACAGGAACAGCACCGTGGTGATGGGCCTGTAATTGGTGGGAATAGCATGGTCTAGGGTTTGCTTCTTGAGGAGAGGCAGGACCCAAGATTCTTGGGGGCATTCTAGTTCCCTTAGTATAGCAAATAGTTCCCTGGTGTTGTAGCTAGATTTTTCGATTCTTTCATTGAAGAGATTCTTTTTACTGAGTAGGATTTCTTTTTTATATTTGATCGCAAAGAGTTTAAGTTGTGATTTGTTCTCTTCTGTGGGGGAATTGCGCCATTGAGTTTCTAGTTTCCTTTTGCACAATCTAAGTTCTTTCAGATGGGGGTGAACCAGGCGTTCAAGTGGGCTTGTTGTTTGCTCTTTTGCAGTTTAAGAGGGGCATTGATGTCTAGTCCTTTGTTTATGGCATTGTTGTAGTTTTCTACTAGACACTCTGGATTTAGGTTGTCGGGAAGAGCATTGAGGGTTGGCAGTAGTAGTGGTAGGAGGTTGTCAGGGGTTATATTGTTTTTGGGCTCTAGTGGGCAGTGGTGGTGCCATGATTTTTTCTTTGATGACTTCTTTGTTGAGTGATAATGTGAAGTCAATGAGGTGATGGTCGTCAGTGTTGGGGAGAGGTTTTGGTGATGAGGGTGTCGCAGTTCAGGGTGGCAATCCAGTCCAAGGTCCTACCTTTGTTGTGGGTAGGGGTAAGCACTCTTTGGATTAGGCCGTGTTCATCTAGCATATTGGCTATAGCTTGTGCTGATTTGTCATAGGGGTCATTTAACCCAAGGTTCAAGTCGCCTAGCAATAATATTTGGGAGGTGTCTTTTATGTTGTTGGCTAGGATGCTGGATAGGTCTCCTTCGAATGAGCCAATGGGGCCAGGTGGCCTGTGTATTAGATAAATGGTTAAGGTACGAAAGTTGGAGATGGGCAATTTGGCTGTGAGGAGTTCGCAGTATTTGAGAGATTGGGTCGATAGTCTTAGCTCAAGATCAGTCTTTGCTATGATGGCCAGTCCGCCTCCTCTGTTGTTGGCAGAGAGTCTCCCAGGACCCCCCTTGTTATTTGCATATTTCAAGTAACTTTGGGTCTAACCCTAAGTTACTAGGGGAATCCAGACGTGGACCCCTTGCTCACTATTCTTAGAGAGACACAGCTACACCCTACTGATGAGGTTCAACCAGACCGAAACACGTGTCTGGGGTTGCTGTTGGTACTCTTGTTCAGAGGAGAATTGCCTATCATTTCGGTGCTGGACTGCCCCAGGGCAGGACAAAGACTGATATGTTTGGGATATTTCTTCTCTGTGAAAGATAGTGAGCTAAAGACTCTGGGTAAGGCTCTTGTAACAGGACTCATGTCTGGCAGAGAGTCTCCCAGGACCCCCCTTGTTATTTGCATTCCTCTGTTGATGGGTCTGTCCATTCTGATTATTTGATAGTTTTCAGGGATGGCTATTGAGAGTGCTGGGCCTGCTGCTTCATGCAGCCATGATTCGGTGATTGCTAGGAGGTCGAGGTTGTTGGTGGATAAGGTGTCTGCCATTTCCGTGGCATGGGCCACTAGGTATCTAGCATTATAAGGTGTCTGTTATTTCCGTGTCATGGGCCACTGGGGATCTAGCGTTATAAGGTGTCTGCTATTTCTGTGGCGTGGGCCACTAGGGATCTAGCGTTATAAGGTGTCTGCTATTTCTGTGCCGTGGGCCACTAGGGATCTAGCGTTACAAGGTGTCTGCTATTTCTGTGGCGTGGGCCACTAGGGATCTAGCGTTACAAGGTGTCTGCTATTTCTGTGGCGTGGACCACTAGGGATCTAGCGTTATAAGGTGTCTGCTATTTCTGTGGCTGTCATGATCTCTGCTTCCAAAAGGTCAGGACTCACCCAACTCCCTTGGAAGCAGACCCATAACTCAGATTCCGAGTGCCAACCAGTCCCAATTGGGACCTTTTGGACCCTGTCCTGGCGCCAGTGGCACCAGGCTCATAAATATGCCCAGTCCCAGCGCTGGAAGCGCCGGGCTCATAATGCTTGGGTGGACTTACCTGCAGCAGACCATGCTGCTTACTTATCTGCCAGTTGAGCCTCTGATCCTCTTCTGTTTGGGACTACTTTTCCTGTTGGGTGGGGCAGGAGCCACTCCCTAGGTTCAGAACACTGGAACTCTTCTGGAAAGCAGGAACTCTTTTCTTACCTAGGCGAGGCTGTGGAAGGAGACACCTAAGCACTACAGGAGGCTATTTAAACCACACCCGATGGATGAATCTTGCTTTGCGTTATTCTGCATCCTCTGCAGCAGAACGCTCATCGTGTCTTCTGCATCTGATCCTGGGCCTAAGGGAAAAAGGCTTACCATCCTGAATCCAGTCTTCAGCAACACCTACAAAGACAAGAAAGAACAGGTTAGCACTACGGTCTTCAGAGACAGCGCATCTCTTACCTGGTCCATCGGCTGTCACCAACGCCTCGCATGCATTCCGGCATCTGAAAGACAAAAGCTTACCAACTCTTCGCACGCTCCGGAGGCCTTCGGCGCTGCATCCGGCATCTGAAAGACAAAAGAAGGTGCGTTTAAAGACATTGGGTAACTTTATTACTCACGTGCCATTACTCCTTCCACACCGAACCCAGTGGGTATTCCGGCACCCTTCAGCAGCTCCGAACTTGTACCTGCAAGATAAAAGGACAGTTAGAACGCATCGTGAAGCAAGCAACAAGCGCTTACTTACGTGCTTCCAGGCGCTTCTATTCCTCACACGGGTTCCATCCTCAACTCACTTCAGCCCGTCATCCGCCATCGCGGGAACCCTGCAAAATAAGAGACATCATTACAAAAGACTTTTAAAGACATATGAAACACTCGGAACTTACCGTTCGTGCAGTAAACGACGGACAGCAGTCCTCTGAGGTCAAGAGGCCTGCACCCTTATCCAGTGAAGAAACTGGTTACGGCACCCTGCCCCGAGGCAGATGGAGAGCTCGGCGTTCACTTACCTAAGACATCTTACTCTTCGAGTTCAGACATACAGTGCACAGAGGTCCAGCCCAAAGAGCCAACCGGGTGTTACACATCACCTTTGAAGATACGGTATTTGCCCAGTCAAGACCGGCGCCTCTGCGGGAATCAGGTGAGCGTTACAGAACGCAAAGCCTAATGCAAAACTCCCGCCCAGGCGCTATGGAAACCTCGGTTACCGACCAGCTAGCCCAGTTACTTGGGGAACTAAGAGCAGAAGTGCATGCAGCCCGTCAGGAACGACGCTCTTAAGAAGGGAACTGATTATTTCCAAGGAGCGAACAGACGATCTCGCTAGAGAATTGCTACAGTCACAAGCCGGACAGACCCATTACCCGCATCAGGGGCAAATCTTCCTTCAACATCCTCTATGAATCCAGTGCAGGATCAACCTACCTGGGAATGTACCTCTGGCTCCGCTCCGAACGATTTTCTGGTGACCCAAAGAGGTTTGCAGTATTTATTAATCAGTGCCGGTTGCATTTTTTATGCCGGCCAGCAGCCTTTCCAACTGATCAAGCTAAAGTAGCTTTCGTGGCTTTCGTACCTTAGTGGGCAATGTGGGCAGACTGGTCGATCCCTCTATGTTAATCAAGATGATCCGGTTTCTCCATGATTTTCAAGCTTTTCAGCTCAGTATGGAAAAACTGTTCGCAAGACATTCACAGGGGCAGGCCTTGGACAATGAGCTTCTTTCGTTGCGACAGTGTAATCAAGACCTTTTGGCTTATATTGCGTCTTTCAACAGACTGATAGTGGAAACTCAATGGCCTGAGGACAAAAGGATTACACTGTTTTATAGAGGTCTACGTGGAGAGCTCAAATATGTGTTAGCCCAAGTAGTGAATCCCCCGCAAGACTGTTCGGACTATATAGACTTAGTCGTTCAAATAGATCACAGACTGCAGAACAGGAAGGCCGATTCGTTCCAACTTTGATGCTTCGAGTTATTTCCCAAAACCACCAACTCCTTCCAAGGGAGTAGACTCGGGGAACCCATGCAAATAGGGGCTCTAAAGGACCACTAACACAAAAGGAGCGGGAAAGGAGAAAACAGTTGCAATTATGCCTCTATTGCGGAAACTCAGGGCACTTGTCTTCGAGACTGTCCGGTGAAACAGCCAAGAAGGCAGTAAGAGCTGCAGTTACCAAGGTCACAAACTCTGAGCAGGGAAACGACCTGGCCGACAAGAATAGAGGTCCTCTTGCCGAGCGTTAAAACAGTTCCGTGACCTCGCATTTCGTGATACCGATGGTCTCATCTAGCCCTGATCATCCGGGATCGATTACATGCGATTGAAGCTTACGTCGAACAGCGTGCCCATCGGCAAATTATGTGGATCATGAAATGGTTTTGAGGATGAATCTAACTCTTGTCCAAGGCTGTAAAGACGTCATTACTACGTGGATGGTACGGAGATAGCCTCCGGACCAGTAACGCATACCACTCAAGAAGTGACGCTAGTAAGTCAAGATGGACACCATGAGAAGATCGTGTTCGATGTGATCAAGGCCCCTCAGTTCCAGATTATTCTAGGAATACCTTGGTTAGAAGAAACACAATCCTCAGATCGATGGCGAGCAAGAACGGTTCAGTTTCCAGAAATGTGTCTCTACTTGTCACCCTCCACCTGGTGTTGCACTGGCAGCAATTTCTTCGGAGACTCCCCAGTTACCTCCCGAATACCTAGAATTCCAAGATGTTTTCCGGAAGGATACAGGGCTAACTCTCTACCTCCTCATAGGTCTTATGACTGCCAGATAGACCTGATACCTGGATCTACTCCTCCTTGTAGTAGAATGTATGCCCTCACCGAGCCTGAGAACCTTCACCTTCCGACAATACCTGATCAATACCTAGCGAATGGGTTTATTCGTCCTTCCCAAGTCCCCTGCTTCTTCAGCTTTGTTCTTCGTTCCAAAAAAGAAGGGGACCTTAGAAATTGTATAGATTATCGCGCCCCTGACCAGATCACTGTTAAGAATAGATATCCGTTACCTTTGATCCCTGAGCTCCTGGACGCAAGTCAGAAAAGCATGCATATATACAAGCTGGATCTTAGAGGAGCCTACCACTTGGTACGAGTAAAAGAGAGGCGATGAATGGAAGACGGCCTTCCGGCACCAAGTATGGGCTATTTGAATATCAGGTCATGCCCTTCGGACTTTGCAATGCCCTGGGCCGCCTTTCAATATTTTATGAACGATGTCCTCAGAGAGCTCATAGATGTGTGTGTTGTTGTTTACATTGACGACATCCTTGTTTATTCTTCATCGGAATCTGAACATCGGAAACACATGAAAATGGTCCTCGAGAGGTTGCGTCAACACAAACTTTTCGCTAAGTTGGAAAAATGTGTTTTCAACGTGACTGAAGTTGAATTCTTGGGATCAATATTATCACCTAGCGGGAGTGCGTATGGATTCAAAGAAGGTCCGATGCAATTCTCAAAATGGCCATCACCATCCTCCGTAAAAGGTGTTCAAGGCATGTTAGGCTTCGCTAACTTTTTACCGCAGGTTTATCCCCGAATTCTCTCGAATAGTCCAGCCCATCACCGCCTTGTTAAAGAAAAACAAACGTTTTGAATGGTCTACCGAGGCGAACAAGCTTTCCAGAATTTGAAGACTAAATTATCTCTGCACCAATCTTAAAACATCCTCGCCCCGAACTCCCCTACATCGTTGAAACTGATGCTTCGAGCCTTGCCATGGGGGCAGTTCTATCACAAAAGGACCCAGTAACCAATCAGTTGCATCCCGTGGCATTTTTTGGTCCCGCAAATTCTCGCCTCCCTGAGATCAATTACACTATTACTGATAAGGAACTTCTGGCTATCAAGTCTGCCTTTAAGGCTTGGCGGCATTATCTTCTGGGGGCCCGACACACCCGTTACTGTGATCACGGATCACCGAAACCTGCAATATTTGAAAACCGCAAAGCCCAATCCTCTAGACAACTCCGTTGGGCACTATTCTTTGCCGAATTTGACTTCATAATTACTATCGACCTGGTACAAAAAACGGTAAAGCTGATGCCCTTTCTCGGATGGGAGTGGAAGAACACTTGACCAACCCTAAAACCTGTACCTATCATTCCCGAACAAAGAATTCTGGGTGTAATAGCCACACAATCCATAGAGGAAATTAAGGATAAAGCCAGGCAACTTGTAACTCCAGCAGAACATACAGAATTGGCATCTGCAGGGAAAGGACTTTGCAGTGAAGGACAACTTATTGTATTCCAAGAACGATTATACCTGCCCAGCACAGATTTACCAAAAAAGGTAATCTCTTGTTATCACGATTCTTTAATGGAAGGACATCCCGGTATGGCCAAAACCTCAGAAAAGATCAGGCGCTACTTCTGGTGGACGTCTTGGAAAAAGATATCAGAGACTTTATAATGTCCTGTGGAGTATGCGCCCAAAACAAGAGTCAAAAAGGAAAAACCAGCCGCCTCTTACGCCCTATTGACATTCCACCTCGCCCTTGGCATACGCTTTCTATGGACTTCATCACCGATCTACCTCCATGCTCCGGATACAATACGATCCTAGTAATCGTGACTTGTTCTCCAAGATGGCCGCATTTTCATTCCCACTCAAGGCTTGCCAACAGCAACAACTCTGGCCGCGAGAATTTGTCGAAAACATCGTCCGACTGCACGGTTTTCCTTCAGTTCTAATTTCGGATCGAGGTAGTCAATTTATTTCTCATTTTTGGCGAAGTTGCTGTCGGTCGGCTCAAATTGATGTGAGATTATCGACCAGTTCACCACCCTCAAACCGACGGACAAACCGAGAGGACCAATCAAACTCTGGAACAGTATTTACGCTGCATGCTGACCACAAACTGAAAAAACTTGGAAAGATATCCTTTGGATAGCCGAATATGCCTACATACTCTGTCCACTCGGGAACTGGGAAAACCCTGTTTTTTCCTTTATACGGCAGTCACCCCTCGAACCTCGGAGTTGGATCCACCCCAAGATCTTGGAACACCAGCAGTAGACTACCTGCATTCTACAATCAACCCAAGCCTTTAAGGAAGCCGTTCTCACCTTCAAAGGGCTAAGGAACAATACAAGAAAGGAGCAGATTCAACATCGGAAGGAAGCCCCCCAATATCAAGTAGGAGATCAAGTCTGGTTATCCACCAAATATCTACCTCTAAAAGGACACGCACATTCAACCCAAGATACCTTGGTCCCTATTCCATCACTACCATAGTAAACCAGAGTAGCGGTCAAGTTGGACTTGCCCCTCACATGAAGATACATCCGGTCTTCCACGTCTCTCTATTAAAACCCGTGCAACCTCAAACCCGACTAACTAAATCTCCAAAACCTATCCTAGTTGATGGAGAACTCGAGTTTGAAGTCAAGAGCATCCTGGACTCCAAGATCTCCAAAATCTAAGCTATTTTACTAATTGACTGGAAAGGCTACGGCCCCCAAGAAAGATCCTGGAACCTGCAGAAATATGTCCACGCTCCCTCGTCTAATCAAAAGATTTCATCGAACATTTCCTGACAAGTCCAAACCCCCGGAGAAACCGGTTTTTGGGAGGGCCTTGAGGGGGGGGTGCTGTCATGATCTCTGCTTCCAAAAGGTCAGGACTCACCCAACTCCCACTGGAAGCAGACCCATAACTCAGATTCCGAGTGCCAAACCAGTCCCAATGGGACCCTTTTGGACCCTGTCCTGGCGCCAGTGGCACCAGGCTCATTAAATATGCCCAGTCCAGCGCTGGAAGCGCCGGCTCATAATGCTTGGGTGGACTTACCTGCAGCAGACCATGCTGCTTACTTATCTGCCAGTTGAAGCCTCTGATCCTCTTCTGTTTGGGACTACTTTTCCTGTTGGGTGGGGCAGGAGCCACTCCCTAGGTTCAGAACACTGGAACTCTTCTGGAAAGCAGGAACTCTTTTCTTACCTAGGCGAGGCTGTGGAAGGAGACACTAAGCACTACAGGAGGCTATTTAAACCACACCCGATGGATGAATCTTGCTTTGCGTTATTCTGCATCCTCTGCAGCAGAACGCTCATCGTGTCTTCTGCATCTGATCCTGGGCCTAAGGGAAAAAGGCTTACCATCCTGAATCCAGTCTTCAGCAACACCTACAAAGACAAGAAAGAACAGGTTAGCACTACGGTCTTCAGAGACAGCGCATCTCTTACCTGGTCCATCGGCTGTCACCAACGCCTCGCGCTGCATTCCGGCATCTGAAAGACAAAGGCTTACCAGCTCTTCGCACGCTCCGGAGGCCTTCGGCGCTGCATCCCGCATCTGAAAGACAAAATAAGGTGCGTTTAAAGACATTGGGGAACTTTATTACTCACGTGCCATTACTCCTTCCCACGCCGAACCCAGTGGGTATTCCGGCACCCTTCAGCAGCTCCGAACTTGTACCTGCAAGATAAAAGGACAGTTAGAGCGCATCGTGAAGCAAGCAACAAGCGCTTACTTACGTGCTTCCAGGCGCTTCTATTCCTCACACGGGTTCCATCCTCAACTCACTTCAGCCCGTCATCCGCCATCGCGGGAACCCTGCAAAATAAGAGACATCATTACAAAAGACTTTTAAAGACATATGAAACACTCGGAACTTACCGTTCGTGCAGTAAACGACGGACAGCAGTCCTCTGAGGTCAAGAGGCCTGCACCCTTATCCAGTGAAGAAACTGGTTACGGCACCCTGCCCCGAGGCAGATGGAGAGCTCGGCGTTCACTTACCTAAGACATCTTACTCTTCGAGTCAGACATACAGTGCACAGAGGTCCAGCCCAAAGAGCCAACCGGGTGTTACACATCACCTTTGAAGATACAGTATTCGCCCAGTCAAGACCGGCGCCTCTGCGGGAATCAGGTGAGCGTTACAGTGGCGTGGGCCACTAGGGATCTAGCGTTATAAGGTGTCTGCTATTTCTGTGGCGTGGGCCACTAGGGATCTAGCGTTATAAGGTGTCTGCTATTTCTGTGGCGTGGGCCACTAGGGATCTAGCGTTATAAGGTGTCTGCTATTTCTGTGGCGTGGGCCACTAGGGATCTAGCGTTGATCAAGGCTCCAGATATAGTGGTAGTGTTGTGTGTGTCCTGGATTGTTATAGGGATGAGTTTGGGCTGGGTGGAGTTGTGGCAGGGTGTGGTTTGGTTCGGACGGGTTTTAGTGTGTTGCGAGGTGGGTCTCTTGTTATGGCAGATGGGCTCGTAGAGGCGGGGTAGTCTGGCTCGTAGCCTGGTGTTTCTTTCTGTGGTTGGACAAGGTGCATTTACATGACATTACATTTCATTTGTTATGCGCGCTATTGACCCTAGGGCATAAAGGCGCAGACAACGAAAAGACATACAACACAAATGAGGACAGGCTTAGAGGTGAGGATCAGAGCATCCTCAGTAAATTATTCCACTATTCCCTGTAGTATGATGCAGTCTATTGGAGAAATCCGTGAGTACAGTAGGTCAAACAAATAAGAAAGTCTTCAGTTCCTTCTTGAAGGATGCGAGGAATAGTGACTCCTCAAGCTGATAGGAAGATTATTCCACATCGCGGGGCCTTCACCATGAATGCTCCTTTTCCGCCTTCATTGTTTTACATCTTGGCTGTATGATTTGATTAGTGAAGTCAGATCTCAAAAGATCTTACATTACCTTTGAAATTATGTGCTGTTGTAAATATTCAGGCATTACTGTAGCGCATTTGAAACTATACCAGTACTCTAAAATTAATCCTGGCTTCAATAGGTAGCCAGTGTAATGAGGCGTCTGGCCACAGTTACATGGCTATGCCTTGGGAGTCTAAGAAACAACTCTGACCGCCCAATTCTGTGCTACCTGCAATTCTTTGCAGCTCTCTTTTGTTGATGCCAGCAGGAGGTTACAACAATAGTCCAAATTAAGCACCTATAATTGCCCTGGCTATGGTCTCAGCGCTTTCCTGCGAGATCATTGGCCTCAAATGAGCCAAGAGTCTGATATAATAGACTACCCCTGCCACCATGATGAGACATGAGCTTTCATGCTTAAAGTCGAGTCGAGAGTTACTCCTAAAATTTTGTTTTTTGATAAGGAATAATGATGTCCTCCCCCAATTTAAAGGAGCTATATTCTTGACTGAACTTACTAATCGCCTCAGAGCTGCCGACTATATCAGTTCAGTCTTACTGCGATTAAGAGCTAGAAAATTATCAACATCCATTTCAAATGAGGGCAAAAACTCTATTCACCCTCCGCCTCATCCTTTTGTGATGTCCTGATAACTTGATAACACATTGAGTGTCGTCTGCATAATTAGAGAACACGACCCCCTCCTCCTGTAACATGAAGAAGAATGGGGTCATGAACAGGTTATACAGAAATGGGGACAAACTTGCCCCTTGTGGGACCCCATAAAGAACGGAAAGTGGATTAGCTTCAGCGGAGGCCGAGCAAACTCTACTTGCAGGGTACATAGTTATGGCAGCAGTAAAAATGGCAAGGTGTAATAAAGGTATGAGGAGGTACAGTAGGGTGGCTGTTTGGCTCTTACTAAGGTACATTGTACGATTTTGATCTGGGATCAGCAACAGTAGTGTGGTGCGACTATTGTATAGCAGGGCTATTCTGGCTACAGTGATAGTAGGAGGGTACAGTGACTAGCATCAGGTAGGGTCTAGCGGCTACTGTAGCAGTAGCAATAATAGTCTGGTGCCAGCTAGTATAAAGTAGCATTAGGTAAGTCACAAAGTGTAGGCATGATGGGCGTAGCAACTAGTGTTAGCATCATGCGAGGTACGTCAGTTGTCAAGGGACATGGCTGGAGTGTGGCAGCATTCATGTATATTGGTCGCAGTGGTATGATATAGTAAGTTGGCAATCGGTAAGATACAGCAATGACCAATTAGTGTAAGGCAGGACTAGTGTAGTAGTAGTCCCGATAATGAGGCACTGCATTATAGAGGATCAATATAGCAGGTGGAAATTAATGTATTGGCACTGGTGTAAGACAGTGCTGGTGTGGGGATAGCAGCGGTCGTGCTGCACGTTTAGCATGAGGAGCATCTGGTCTGGTGAGGTAAGGTGCAATACAAGGTAGAATACAGGTGAGCAGCGTTTAGGGTTCACAGACACACTTTCAGAGTTTGTAGGTGTGCTTACCGAGGTGCCCACAATGGGGTTTGTGAGGGCGGCGGCGAGCGGAGTGCTGCGCTGCAGTAGTTGTTGATCTTGCACGTGGGGGGTGACGTACGGGAATGTGTAGGGCTAGTGGCCCTGGGCACGAAAGGCACCAGACAGGCGCATGACAGGCCCACAGCTCTCGCTCCCCCTGGAGGTGCTGGAGCCCTCCCACACTGCAGGAGCAGTGCCCGATGTCCAGATGAGTCCTGGGGAGCAACACCAGCCTTAAGGTAGGCCGTGGGGCTTTCCCAGCTGCCTACCCACACCTGCAGCCTTTTTATCACAGAGCCCGAAAAATCGCCATTCTGCAGTGCAAACATCCACAAGTGCGCTTGCAGCATTAAGCAGATTCGAAAATCTGCTAAAATCGAATTTTACCTATCTTTTACCTACGGCCGCCATTGCCTGCCATGAGGACCTGGCACTCCAAAATGGCCGACCCCTGCAACCTACTCTTAACTCAGCACAACTTCCCTACCTCTGCCTGGTAGCTCGTCGTGATTGGGCAACCTGCCCTTCTTGGGAGCCTATTCCAAGCTGGCAGGCAAACGCCGGCCCACCAGCAATGGCACACCTTCCAAGGCACGAAGCCTGTCATGCGCCTATCTTATTGGTTCTACTATCTATAGGACTCCAGATAACTTGGTCCATTGTGATTGGGCAGGTTAACCCTAGACATAAATCCCCGTTTTAATTAGCAGCATGCAGAATGGACACCCATGTGCCTGGTGTCCCAAGTTTCACCCTGCCTCCCTTCCATCAATAAGTGTTTTAGGGCGATGTGTCAATTAGTTGGCTAAGGGATGGCCTCGAAACTGTAGTCTCTTATCGGGAAAAGTTATGGCATCCTCGGGTCCTGGATGACATCAGGCGGTGGTACTTCTTCGCGCCTGGCTGGTCACGTGTTAGTTCACCATGAATCTGCTTCAGTTTCCAGCTTTTAGTGCATTTAATTCTGTTTCAGCCTCGCCACCTGCATGGGCCCCCCTTATCTTGACCTTCATGAGGCAGGCTGCTATGCTCTGAAGTTAGAGTCTTGTTAGCTGACACTCTCCTCCCTTTCTCTGGTTGACCTCGATTTCCTAGGCATGAGCCGCTCTTTGTTGAGTTTCGATTCCGCTCCTTCTCTTGCCTTTGGCTGGGTTACGAAACTTGGCCTGTCAGGCCTCTGGCCACCTGGGTACATTTCTGCTTTTACAAAATGGAGTTGCACTTGTATAATGTGCCTTATTGAGGTAGATATATGGTTGGCGCTTGCCACTCTATCTTCTACTAAGCATTGCAAGCAGTATCGATTTCTTAGCATCTTGCGTTTCAGGCCTATTTACACACGTTTAACAGGTCGGTTGCTTCCATATTGTCTCGTAGCACCGTTTCCTTACATTTTAACATTGTCTCTTCTCTGTGTCCATTACATTTATTTTCGTAGTTACTCACACTGGCGTGCTTGTCTTCGATAGCCGCTTTTGTTCATTCACGAGTCTGTTCAGGCCCTTGTGTCATTTCCACTGGCCTTCCATTAAGGCTTTTGGGGTCTCTTCGTGGACCGTATGTATGTACTCCTCATTTCGTATCAGCGACTGGTATGGCTGTCTGATAGGGTACCGTGCTGCCCAGGGTTGTCTGGTTATGGGTGCTTCAACAGGTATGAATCTTCTGATGTATACTGGGCAGAGGCCCAGTGCAGCTCTTTGTAGGTTCATTTGCTCTTCATACGTCACATACCTTGGTGAGTACGTTCCTGATACCTCGAAATGAGGGGAAGGGGTGCAGGCCATGTCTGGGACCTCCTCTACACTCCCCCCTCTGGTCGGTTCATCGACCACTTCTGCAACCTCCTTTGCATTTATTTCTTTTGATTCTTCAGTGTCATGTTCATTGTCTTCAGGGTTCGTACATGATGGTGTGAATGTGTGAGCCTTTGGAGTCCATATTTGTATCACTCCCTTCAAACTCCCTGCTGCTTTTACATGTTCGTCTATGTTCCAGGTCATTAGCTGACATTGTCCATTTGGGCTTCAGTAGATCTATTTTCCTTCATACCTTCTTCGTTTCTTAGGGTATGTGAACCTTGTTCCTTCTGGCGCAAATTTGCTGGCTTTCACAAAGTCTCTTATTTCTTCATCAGTCAGGTCTCTGGGTTTCCATCCTGGTTCGACATCAACCATTATTTTCATCCCTATGGCTTTCTTCACAGTTTTCTGGCACTGTGTAATGATTATCTTGATAACACAGGATCCTAGCAATACCATTGCTAGTATAGCTCTCAGAAACTTGAATATATCTGCCATCCATTGTGGGACCCACAAGAATAGGTCTCCAAACCAGCTGTCATCGTCCACTTCATCACTTTCATCGATCATCTGGTTTTTCAGGTTTGTCAACATGCTTACGGCCTCTGTTAGGGTTCCGTTTTCTTCATCGTGTGATGGTACAAATGTGCAACATGATTCTCTGATTTTTTGCACAAACACCTCCATCCATTGCAGTGATCATGTCAAGCACATATCTGTTTTGGAGGGTCATCAGTCTGATTGCTCTCAGCTCTTCTTTGATCGCGTTGAATCCTTTTATAGTGGTATTGATGGTCTGCAATAACTCCCATCTGGTTATCTGCATCCATTTAGCATTCACTCCAATTTGGATGTGGGGCAGGAGTAGTGTTGTGAATACTGTTGAGGTGAGGCTGAACAGCCTGTGTTCGTACGGGATTGCATGGAATGCCTCTTCTGATTTGGGAGAAAAGTAATTTTCCCTTTTCATCCTGGATACCAGTTCCGCAGATCTCCTTCTTCTTAGATGAGCATCTGCTTTCAGGAAACTGTCCAACTTCAGGTCATTCTTAGGGATCACTAGCGCGGGAACGTGGATGTTCACTAGTGTGCATATGCCTCCCCAGTTTTTTGGCAGCCTTATGTATGCCTTGGATCCACACGCCCAGTAATGGTCCATGATAACTGCGGTTCCTTGTGTCATTCCTGGAGCTTCAAAGATTCTTCTGCAGTTTACATTCTCTCCCATCTTCCTTGTGCCATTACTTCTGAAGCATATTTTCGGGCTTTCCAGTGGTACTATTTGCAGGGGTCCTCCTCTATCTTCGACCCATGTCAGCAGTTTTACCAACCTTGGCCACAGAGGTTTGCACAGTTTTTGAGAGTTTTCCATTGCTTCTTTGCAGGCTCCAAGGACCATCCAAACTCGGCAGATCACTACTCCTTCTTCCCATCCATTTGGGGTAACCACTGTTCACCAGATCTACATTTGGCCTCTGTTCTTCCAGATTTGTGCCTCTTATGCAGTTTTTCCTTGGATATTCAGTCTCGGGTTTGTCACCCATCGTGTCCCTGATCCTTTGACGTCAGGATTTTCGTATCGGATCACGTGATTCCGGTGTGCGCCTTGTTTCTTGTTCTAACGTCCTGGACGTAGCCATCTTCATCAGGGTAGTCCTTTTCAGTGGCCCATATCAGTGAAGCGTCTCTTCCCATAAATTATCCTCTGGTGTTGCACATGGCTACATGTGACATACATGTGCTGTAGGGACATCAATTTCTACGGCCACGAAGATCTTGGATTTTCCCATGCTGTATGGTAGTAGAGCACAGACAAAGCATTCTCCTTCTGACTGTCTTCGTCCTACTTCCTTCATGTGCTGGTACCATATGTTGTTTCCGAGATGGGCTGCACTGTCCGGGTAATCGTTAAGTTCATTGTTATCTTCGTGCAGCTTCTCTTGATTCTCAGCGTTCTTCTGTAGTTTGCTATGACTATGTCTCTAAATGCGTCTGTGCTGCTTTTCCTCTCTGGGTGTCTCAGTGGAGCAGGCTGCCTCGACTGCATCGCTGTGGTAGGAGAAGGTTTTGTGTTTCCTTTCCTTCCCTTTTGTATTTTGTCATAGACTTCCTCTAACCGCCATTGGCTCCCCACCTCCCAACGCGTGGTCGTGTTGTAGGCCTGAGGCTTGTTCCTTGCGCTGGAGCAGGTGTGGTTGCTGTTATAGTCTCTATAGTCCTGCTTTCAGCTCCTCGTGCAGTTTCTTTGCTCTGACTATGAAAGCAACAAATAGTCTATCAGCATTTGTGTTTTCTCTGTGAATTCCTTCGTGGCCACTTCTGTTCTTTTGAGGGATTTTGTTATGCCCTCTCTCTCTAGTGTTTCACTTGGCTCCTCTTGGGTACTTCCACTGGTTTCTGGAACAGATTGCTCGGCAGGCAGTCTTCCCTTCTCTGCTGCCTTCGTTGGAGGCTCTGTAGCCATTGGCACTTTCCCTTGTCTGTATGCATCCTGTGTGTGGGTGCGTGCAATGGTCAGTGCAGCATTTTCATTCATTCCGTGCTGACCCTGTCTCCAGCTTTTCTCTTCATTTGTTACCTCAAATGTGTCTAAATCATTGCTCATTACATTTAAATTTAGTTAGTTACTTTTATCATCAGGTTTTCTTGGGACTGGAATGACTATATAGGGTCTGGGTGCTTTCGTAGGCCCCAGATGTTCATTATCTGGTGGGTGCACTGAGATTGGGACACTTCGTGCACAAGACCTCTGCGATGACAGTCAGCAGCCGCTTGATTACTTTTTTGTTAGCTGGATCTTGAATAAAGTCTGTGACACTGGCTCCTCTCCCTATGAGAGATGGGTATGATAACACCACGAGTTGGAAATAGGTTACCACATCCTACTTGAGACTTCTGCTGGAATGGACCATAAATTCTGTGAACAAAGTCTCGATACTGATTGCTTCAGGATTCTGTGTTACACTCTCAGGCAATGGCCCTCATTACGACCCTGGCGGAAATCGAAAAACGATGGCGGAAATGCAATACCGTCATCGAATAGCGCTCGGTGCGACTATGACCCGTCACCGCAAAGTACGAAGCCATTAGCGACACCGTAGTGAACGCCAACGCTAACTGCACCAAGCACGCGCGCTGCGCGCCATGCCAAACCGCAAACACCACCATGGCGCAAGGGTACGCCAATTCCGACCCTACAGACATGTAACCTAACGCCATCAGGCATGGCGTAATGTACCATCCGCCATGGCGAGAAGTACGGCATCGCGAATCAACCGTAAAGGCCCCCACTGAGTGCCTGTACACGCTCCTGCCCACAAAGTACAACTCCCCGTAGGTGCAATGAAGCCACATGCAACCATTGAAATGTACAAGTCACCCATGCATGGCAACGAACAAAAGAAACACAAGAGGGCCAATGGGAGCTGCAGGCACAGATGGCACGAATACAGAAGCCATCCAATGGACATGACCACAGTCCCCCACCAAGAAAACGCACGCAAACACAGGCACCTGTGACCAGCAATATTCCGAAATCACATCATTCCACCAGTCCACCTGGCTGACCGGCATCTGTTACACAAAACCCAATCCCCCGCCCCTGAGCATGACAACATTCAAACAGTCATATTGGCAGCCCCCATCCCTGACCTCACTGGGCTTCGTAGGCAAACCGCGCCCAGCACAGTACCACGCAACTAAACCCCGAAGCTGGAACCCAATGCAGATCTTCCTCACAATACATCGCCCCCCAAATAGGCATATGCCACAATCACATGCAAAGAAAAACGCTACACGGGCCAAATCAGAATAGAAATTTTATGCACATCAAAGTCACCAAGCCCATACAGCCATCAGGCCATGAACTCCAAAACACTAATCACCATTGTGGGCTGCTTCCGCAAGAAATGACCAGCCACTACCTGTGTGTCGCCCTGTTCCCACCATGGTACACAGAGCCACATTCACGTACGAAAAGGCAACATGGAAGCGCACAGAACCGCAGGGCCGTCCCAATGGGGAGGCACTAGTCCAGCTGAAGGCCGAAATGTTGCTCCGAGCCACCAGTACTGCGTAAGGGCATGTGGGCCATTGGCGATCGTCCCATAAGATCGTAATGCTGCTCCACTGATTAACACGAAGCAGCAGGTGTCGGGAGTAAAATCCATCTGCAGGAGTGGCATACAGATGGCAGTGGCAAAAGGGAGGAGATACCTGTCAACCAAAAGAAAGAAAAAGAACAGAATGGCCATCAGAACTACATTCGAACAACTCACTTCAATGATCACACGAAATCCACAGCCATATGCATGCTAGCCCACTCAAAGGATCATCACCACCCCAAAACCACTTGCGACTCATAACCATCTATATCGAGGTGCAAACACCATCACAAAACGAGTGTACCTGTGCATGCGTCTGTCAAAACAGATTCCATCAGATGGAATGTTAACGTGCATGGACACAAGTGTCTGAGGGCGCCTCGAGACAGGGAGGGCTCAACAAGGCCAGATAGACGATGGTCCCACTATGGCAGCCCTGCATCACATAGCGTAGGGGAGGCGGATAGATCCCAAGAAAGCCCTGTACATGGCAAACTCTGTATCAAATCACCTGCCCATGGCATCCATCATCATTCCCTCATCCCGGATCAAAACGCCTGAATAATTACTCACATAACATTAGAAACATCCATTGAGTCTGTGCGTTATGCAGCCTGCCTAAATCCACAGTGCCCCAGGCCGTAATTCCAGTGTTGTGAAGTAACATGTATTTGGAACGGACGGCCTCATCGCCCACGTAGCTATTGCGCATCCCAAACTATTCATATTCAATCATTGCTCCCTCGCCATGGCCCTGTCTCAAGACATAAAACAATAGAACGTTATATTGCAGTCAGACCTGTGGGCATCTCCTCGCCGCTAGCTGGAAACCGAAAGCGCCGCCCTTCGAATTCCTCATTTGCAACATCACGTCGAAAAGCGCATCTGTGGCCGTTTGAAATCACTAATTTATTCCATCGAGTGCGGCTGTGTGTGAAAAATGGCAACTGCCTTTCACCCACAAATGGGACGCCCCGCCCGTCGTTGCAACTCGGACAGTGATGCATGAGGGCCCACCGTTACTCGAGTACTACGTTCCACTGACCCTTCACAAGTCTGTTCGCGACTGCACAGATAGTATGGGAAACAATGGGACCACAGCAGAATGAACATATCAACCAATCTTACACGGCCATCCGGTACAAATACATGATTGCAATAGCAAGATACAATTCCCCGATTTGCAGCGTTGTGCGCGGGGACGTGCTCGCGCCAAAGGGAGAGCAGTTTGCACAGGTGGAATCAATCCACCACAGGTGGAGGCCATACAGCCTGAAAACACATAAATTGGCACAGCCAGTCTCTCTCCCACAACCACACCGAAATGCTACGGCAGGACTCGCGATGTTGGCCCTGGGGGAACCTGATAGCACTGCAAGTGCTCCGACTCCAAGAAGAAGACGAACACCAACTACAACCAGCCGCACGGAGGAGAACGCAGGAGGAGGAGGAGGCCAAGGCAGGGCCAGCAGAGCCCACCAGCACAGCCACTACCACCACACAGGCAGCCCGCAATACCACGCCTCCGAGCACATCCGTATCAACTCACTGATGAGCAGATCCACACCCTCTACCGTCTGGACCGGGACACCATAGCCGCCATTGTGGACATGACACAGGCTGACCTTGTCAGCATGATAGATAGCCCAACCGCCATCCCCACCCCTACTGAAGGTGGTGTCTGTACTACACTTCCTGGCCACAGGCACCTTACCAGCACACAGTCGGACAGTTGCATGGCATTTCTCAGCCACTGTTCTCACGGACACTATTGCAAGTGCTCGATGCCCTCTGCCAGCACGCAGGACGACTACATCTCTCTACCACGCTCGGAGCAGAAAAATAACCAAACACAAAAGTGGGATTCCATGCACTTGCCGGCATACCGGTTGCATTGGTGCCATCGAGCTGCACCCATGTTGAATTGGTCGTCCCACATGCCATGGAGGCCAAAGACCGCAACCGAAAACAATTTCATTCCCTGAATGTACAAATGGGTGTGTGACTCCAACAGGATCATTACACATTGTTGGTGCCCGATCCCTGGATCAACCCATGATTCTATGGTTCTTGAGGAACTCTACAATACCACGCTACATGGAGCGACACGCAGGGAACAGATCCTGGCTACTCCGTGAGTCTCATTACATGCCATGATGATGTGGGGTATGTGAATTGGCAATGACCTGGCAGGAAGGGGGGGGGGGTGTCGCGTACGTATCAATGGCATTCCACATCATACGTTTCTCGTCCACATACAGGTGATGCTGGATATCCACTGAAGAGATGGCTCCTCACACCAGTCCGGAACCCACGGACAGCATGAGGAGGACTACAACCATGCCCACTCACGTACCCGTGTAGTCATAGAACAGGCATTCGGCCTAACTGAAGGGCGTTCCGCTGCCTCAGCAGGTCTGGCGGGGCACTCCTGATACCGCCATGAGAAAGGTTGCAAAGATGGTCATGGCATGTGTTCATGCTCCACAACATGTGCGTACGTAGAAATGTGCCCATGCCCCCTGACGCAGAACTGCAAGCACCTGATGATGGTCATGATGAGGTGGGGATGTGGCAGCACCTCATGGAGTCTGCGAGGCACCGGAAGGCCCGTGACATCTCGTCAGCATCTCATTGATGTATGACTTCTAGCACTCACGCCTGGTGGCTGATACATGGACACGGGACTCGTGGCACTGCGTGTGTCTGGGACATGCACAATATGGACTGTACGCCTATGATGGCCTAGTACACAAAGATCAATGTCCACACTTCTCATTGGTTGATCGTGCACTTTTTATGGCCATATGTGATTATAATGTTGAACACCCTATCGACCCGCCACCAAGTGAGCCCAACACACCCCCTCCCACCCTCCTACCTCCCCCCGAACACCAGTGTCCAAAGATGCTCATTGTCAGTGGGCTGTCGCTATTGCATGCCCCCTCTGCGGGTATCAGGGGCACCCCTGCCTGTGAGCGCAGGTTCCTTCCAGATCTACGTTGGGGGCTTGCCCTGGACGGAACTTGCAACGGATGATGTGTCTGCCTGCTCACGTCCATGCATGTCCCTAAGGGTTTGCGAGAGCTCAGTGAGCACACGGCGCACTGCGGCAAGTTCGGCACATACGTTTTGGACGTCGCATGCAGTTCCCCCCTCAGGCTCTCGGTGCTTCTCTCAATTTGTGCCCTTAGCGTCTCTGTACCTCTCTCCATTTCTGCCCTAAGTGTCTCAGTTGATGTTTCTATGTCTGCCTTAGTGCCCCCACATTCATCGGCATGGTCCTTGAGGAGTGTGGCCAGTTGCTGCTGTTGTTCGATCAACTGGTCGAGGGACTGTTGCCTCTGCTGGGCCATGGCCATTTGCGGGGTGTCACAGAGGGGCTGTTGTCCTCATGTTGCCTTGCCACAGGGCTTGTGGGGGATGGCCAGTCGTCGTCTTGTGGTGCCCCTGCGTGGTATCTATGTTGTTACGGGATGGGACAGACAGGGGGATTGGGACAGGTCATGGATGGATCTGACTTCGGCATCCCCCGTTTTCCTGTGTCCGTGCAATGCTGCCATCAATGGGGTGTCACCTATGGTGCTGCTGCCACAGAGGCAGTGCCTTCTGGTGGCATCCATTGGGGGGGACCTGTGGTGGTGGTGTTGTGGGCATTGCTGGCTGCTGGGGTGCCTGTTGATGTTCCCTCCTTGTGCTGCCACCTGATTTGCTGCTGCTGCCGTGTCTTGATGCGTGCAGCTGAGGTGGAGGGTCTCTGGCCGTTGGTCTTGGCCCTCTTTTGCAGGTGTGCTGGTAGGGGTGTCCTGTAGCTCGTCGTTTGGATCGGACCCTGTGGTGGAGTAAAGGAGGGCGAGGGTTATTGATGGGTCTGTGGGAATTGGAATGGCAATTGTATCACATGCTTTGGGGTGGGTACCTGAGGGTGATTTGGGTCGGGGCCTTGGAGGTGCTTTCATTTGTGTGTGGAGTGAGGGTGCAGTTGTTTGGCAGCCTGGCAGTTAGGGTGTGCCTGCTGCACGTGTAGTGCGTGTTTTAGGCGTTTTAATATTATTTATGTATATTGAGGGTTTTAACGTGCGCTATCAGCCGATGTGTGTGGACGTTTTCCTGGACATGTGTTTCTGTTGCACTATGTGGGACGCATGCGTACTTCACATGGATGGACTGTGTGGATTTGCGCATTGTTTTTATCTGGCCCACCTACCTGAATCTTCGGATGTCTGCACTCCTTCTCTCCATCCTCCGACTCCCTCTATGCTCTCCATTCCGATGGTGGAGGCACAGATTTCTTCCCAGGGGGTCAACTTGATGGGGATTCAGAACTCCCCGGTGGCTGTGGCGCAATGTTGCGGTTGGCAGAGAGTATGCTGCGGACGCGTATCCGCAGGTCGTCCCATCGCTTGCGGCATTGCTGTGGGGTGCGGGGTGCGGTCCCCACCGCACTTACCCGCTGTGCCACCAGAGCCCATATGGCCTTCTTGTTTGCAAGTGCCGTCCTGGTCATTTGCGTGCAGAAGACGACGGCAGCATTCTCCTGGAGGGTCTCTGTTAGCACGGTGAGTTCCTCACGGGAGAAGTGGACCTGCCGCTTGCGGTTTCGCACGCTTTTCTTCGCTACTTTTCCCATTTTTCTTGGTTTCGCTAGGGGTTGGTTGACGGGTTGGGGTGTGGTTCAGGGTAGTGATTTTAGAGGTTGTGTGGTTTTAGTGTTTTATAGGTGTACGCCGGGATGTTTCCCGTTCCGGCCCGTGTTTTAACTTCCGTTTCCGCTATAATTTCCGCGTCACCGTACTTTCCGGTAGGCGCACACTCGCGAGTGACCGCTAAGAAGGGGTGGCGGTATTGCACCTAGGGCGCCGCTACGGCGGCGGTGTGGGCCGTTTTGGGGTCATTTCCGCCATCGCGGACTTTGCACTTCCGCCGTGGCGTGGTGCTCGTGCCCGATGGGTCGGAATGGGCCGCACTTTGCTCCTTCGTGCAATGGCGGAAACGCTATTTACGCTGTGGCGCTCCGGTCAGTCGCTTTCCGCCAGGGTCGTAATGAGGGCCAATGTCTTATTTGCAGTCTATCAGAGTCTTGATTCTTTGTACTACTTGGGCATGTCGTGCTTTCAAAAGTTAATTTTATCAATGTTGTTGTGGCTTTGGATGTGCTTCTCTTTACCCTGCAACTGGGATGTACAGAGTGTTCGTTATGTCCTTATTCCCCTTTGCTTGGGGAACCTGTCCAGTTTTATGCCACAACTTGCATCCGGGTTCTTTGTCTTGGTTTTCTGCTCATGCGTCCTTCTTCCTCGCCATGGATCTTGTCTGCACGTGCTGAGGTTCTTCCCCGTTGTCTGTGGTTTCTTTGCAGTTGGATGCAGCAGGAGGGCTCTCCCTATATAGGTTTAATGTCATTTATGAAGATCCATGCCCTTCTGCCCTGGAGCTTGACGGCGGAGGGGGTGCAGTCCTCTACGATGAAAGGGCCATTAAATCTTGGCTCGTCCCACCTCTTCCTGGTAAAGTTCTTCACAAGCACGCTGTCACCAGGGAAGACGAGGGGCGCATGTACACCTTGCTTCGGTGTCTGCTTCAGCACTTCCTGCTGTGTTTGTGCTGCGCCGTCCCTTTTCGCCGTCGCTGCAGCTGGCCTGTAATGACAGAGGCACTGGATGTCATACAGTTAAGGTACCTCTGCATCTCTGTTCCCAGAACCTCCCTAGTCGGCTGGGCATCACATCTAGCTCTATCTCGGGGGTAAGAGGGTCCTCATCCTTCTGCCTGAACTATCTCGTGCGGCGTGAGATGATGGTCGGAGCCTGGTTGGTTCCGAAGTGCATACAATGCCAATGGTAGACAGTGCAGCCATCCCTTCTTTAATGTGAGCTTCAACTTGGCTATCCTCTCCTTAAGCAAGCCGTTGATCCGTTCACATATCCCATTCCCTCTGGATGATACGCCGACGAGAACTTGTGCTTTATACCAAGCAACAAGCTAATCTGTTCGAAAACTGAATTTACAAAGTGAGCCCCATTATCTGATCTCATTACCTCGCACACACCCCCATCTAGGGAACACTTCCTCACCAGGAACTTGGCAGCACAGGTAGCGTCGGGGTGTGTACAGGGACCTGCTTCTATCCATCTAGAGAATGGACACACCACCACAATTAAATACCTGTACCCGTTGCACACTTGAATCATGTCGACATAGTCGATATGCAAGTGCTGGAATGGTCCATTCGGTCTGGGGATGATCCTCTTCACTACTTTTAATGTGTGCCCAGCGGTGAATTGCTGGCAGATAATGCAGTTCACCATAAAAAATGCAACATGCTCTGCTAAATTCGGTGTGAACCAGTCTTCTGCGAGCGTTGCAGCAAGATTTTCTTTTGACATGTGATAGGGTAGTGCAGTTGTTCTAATGCTACTTTAGAAGGGCGACAGGCATTACTGGTTTACCAGTGCTGTCTTGCCTCCACAACCCGTCAGAGGGGTTTAAAGAACACCCTCGACGCTTCCACAAATTTTTCTCCTCCTGAGGTGCCTCCCCTTGGAGCTCCATTAGCTGAGTCTGCCCCATATTGCTATAGGCTTCTGGTGTGGCTCGCGCTACCATCATCCTCTCATGGGTACGTGCCACCTCCACGTCCATGATTGTTTCATTCTTGGATGCCATGCGCTTGGCTTCCGTGTCTGCTTCATGATTTCCACGTGACACGAAATCTGTCCCCTTGGTATGAGCGGCGCATTTCACGACCGCTATGCCCACTGGGAGCTGTAGTGCTTTTATCAGCCTGTCCAATAAGGCTGCATGTTGCACTGGCGTGCCGTCTGCTCGGAGGTAGCCCCTCCTTTTCCAGCGCGCTAGACCTGCATGTACTGTGGACGTCACATAGGCTGAGTCACTGTACACAGTTACTTCCTGGTCTGCATGATTCTCAATGGCGAGTATCAGTGCCAGCAGTTCTGCAGCTTGCGCAGAATAGTGAGAGGGTATTCGCGCACTGACGAGTACTCGAAACTCTCCATTCGCTAGGTGTTTTACCACGGCCACGCCTGTATACCTTTGTCCGTCTTCTTGGTCGATTCTCGAAGAACCGTCAATGAACACGATTTCGCCACCTGCCAGGGCATTTTCCTTTACACTGGGGATTTCATCATAGAATTCCTCATAATTCGCACAGTCATGTATAGGTTCTCCTTCTGCGACTGGCTCAGCTATGAATGTAGCAGGGTTCACAGTTTTACATCAAACTATTTTGATCGATGGGTTAGAGATAATCACCTCATAGGCGGATGCTCTCTGAGATGTCAGTGTGCCCTTTGGCTTCTCTAGTATGGCGAACAGCGAATGTTCAACATACAATGTCATGGAGCACCCCATCACAATGGATGACGCCTTTTCGATAGCGAATGCGGCAGCAGCTAGATTTTGTTCACATGGGAAGTGGCCCTTCATAACCGGGTCCAGACTCCCGCTGTAATATGCTAGGGGCTTGTACCCCAGCGAGGTTCGCTGCGCGAGCACTGCCGTCATAAAATTGCCATCAGTATGTGAGAACAAATAGAATTCCTCTGCATAATTAGGAATCCAAGAACTGGGGCCTTACAAATTGCCCCCTTGAGTTCTGCAAACCCTTTCTCCATTGCCTCAGTCCATTCAATTTCTCCTTTTGTTGCCTGGGCTTTTTCAAAGCCTGAAGCAAGGGCTTGGTATACGAGCTGTAGTCAAAGACCCATGCTCTGACATAATTGCACAGGCCTAAGAAGCTCTGCATTTGTTTTATCGTGCGCGGCTTGGCCGTGTTCATGATAGCTTCAGCCCTTTCTGGGGTTACCTTTTTTCCCTCATGAGAGATTAGTTGCCCTATGTACAACACCTCCTGTTGACAGTACTGCAACTTTTCCTTATCAACCTTGTATCCCTTCTCAGCCAGTATAGTCAATAGCTGGACAGAGTCGTGCCTGCATTGCTCTTCAGTGGTGCTGCAGATCAGAATGTCATCTACATACTGCAAAACAACACTGTCCACCGCAATATTGCTTAGGTCCATTTGCAGGACTCTGTTGAAAATGGATGGAGACTCACAATACCCCTGTGGCAACCTCGTACTTTTCAGGCGCATTTGTCTGAAAGTAAATGACATCAGGTCTTGAGAGTCACGGTGCAACGTGGAATTGAGAAAAACTGATTTTTCAAATCGATCACCGTGAAATATTTTGCCTCAGTGGGTATGTTGCACAGTATTGTGGATGGATTAGGGACTAGAGGGAACTCGGCTTCAACTATATCGTTTAATGCTCTTAAATCTTGGATTAAACGCCAGGACCCTCCCTTTGATTTTTTGAAAGGGTAAATCACTGTATTGCAAGGTGATTCTGACGTCACTAGGATGCCCTGCTCCATCATGGCGGAAATTGTCTTCGCTATCCCTTCATCTGCTTCTCTGGACATGGGATATTGTCACGCTCGTGGTAAAATTGCTCCTGGTTTCAGTTTAATTTTCTCTTCACCTGCCCCCTTCAGGAGACCTACGTCATAGGGCCCTGTAGTCCATACTGCGGCAGGCACTTGGGCCATGTCGTCATCAAAGTATTCTGGACGTACCAGCGTCAACATCATTCTCTGTGGCACCTCCCGTTTGATCATTTTGACCCCAAATGTGAGACTTACTTCCACTCTTGTCTCCTCTAGGTCAGGGTGCTCTTCGAACAGATCGTCATCGGTGACGTCAGTCACTCAATACCCTTCTTCGATGGTGATAATCACACACCATTGTCTGGCTTCGTCATCATATCCTTCGACCAATACCACTTTCCCTCGCAATGTGGCAGATTGTATCATTAAGGGAAATACTTGTCCCTCCTCTTCGTGCATAGGTATTCTGGGGCTGAATAAAAACTCATCAGGTGTCCTCATAATTCTATCTGCGAGGCCTGGCTATCCCGTCATAAGCACTGGCATGCCATATGCAAAGACTTCTGGCTCTAACGGTACAGCTCTCATGGCTATACGTCCTGAGTATGCACTGATCATTTCGCACACGTTTGAATAATGCATTCCTGGAGTGGAGCACACTATACCATTCTCGGTAAACGAGATGGTCATGTTTAATTTAGTCATCAGGTCTCGGGCCAGAATATTTACTGGGGTCTGACGTGAATATAATAGGGGTGCATGAATTTCACTCTCTCCCACTGGGAGTGCATCTGTAAAGGGAACTCTACTATGAGCTCCTGTGAAAGTTTGAGTATCTATAGCCTCGCCGGACAAGGAAAATGTGCCCTCTCGTATGCACGAGCGCATTGCACCCGTGTCAACTAAGAAGGAATATTTTTTAACCCCTATGACGACATTCACCCTAGGTTGCCTGTTAGGGTCTGGTGTCACTGATAGGATAGAGCACATCAGAGTCCCGTGAGCTGTCCTATTTCACATATAAGTTCGGCCAACTGTAATACTTGTGGGTTTCCCCCAGCCCCAGGGTTAACTTCCCCTCCGGAGCTAGTGCCCTGTGACATTTGCGGTGGTGCCTGCTGGGATTGTCCCTGTGGCAAGTTCCCCATGTTCGGTGGTTGATCTACTTGCTGTGCACCTTGCTGCACGCCTGACACTTGCTTCTGTACGGTGTAATTTTGTGCACCGCCCTGTTACGGGACGGCAGGCTGATTCATCATGCCTGCCCCCATCCCTTGGCTATTTTGCCACATGTCTTGGCTTCTGCACATACGCGCCACGTGTCTTATCAATCCACACAGCCAACACACTGGCGGTGGTCAGGCCATCTGTCCATCTGGCGTAGCTGGACTGTCCATCTGCGCGTTCTGAAAGCCACCTTGAATTTTCTGAAAACCTCCTTGGTTACCTTGAAACCCTCCTTGACTACTCTGCCATCCTCTTCCTCCAAAACCCCTTCCTCTTGGGTAAAATCCTGCGCTACCCTGATTATTCGGCGATGGGTTGGTCGCTTGTTGTGTGCTTGGTTCGGCTGGGCTGGTGAGCATGGCTCCCTCGAGAGCATGCTTCGAGAGCTTCTTTTGCACGAGCTTCACCTCCTCGCCCTTACGAGTTGCCTCCTTTTCTGGTTCTTTTCTTGCAACAATCTACAGTAGTGCACAATTGTCAACTGTATTTCGACCCATGGTTTTGCTTCTTCTCCTACCAATTTTTTGAGCTGCTTCTGCACCGGTTCAAGCAACCCTGGCATAATATGTGGTAGAATACAGGGATAGATTTCGTCCAAGACTAATGCGTTTCGAGCACCCATGCGTCTTGAAAATTCTGGATATAAATCAAAAGATCCTCTGACTCTTTCATTTTCTGAGTCATTATAGCCCCCATATCAGAAGTGTCTGGATATAGCGTTCGCAGCGCTTTCCACACTGCTGCCGTACAGTTATTAAATGGTGCTCCGTCATGGGAGGTGTTAGTTAGGGTTACCCTAGGATAGCCTGCCTGTTTCCATACATCATCTGCTCTTTCACCAAGTATGGCAATGAGGAGGCCCTTAATGTCCCCTATGACTAAGGTGACTCCGCCTGTCATTTTCTCTAACTCATGTATCCACTTCCCGGCTCCCGATGTCAGCATTGGAAGCTTATTTTTCAGGTTCTCTCGGTCCATATGTGGCCATGGTATATATTGTGGTCTTACTCCCCCTTTCTCTAGCAACGGGAATTGGAATGCACAGTCCTCCTTCTCTTTCCCCATAGCTCTCCGGTCTATCGCCGGGGTGGCATTCCCACTTTGCCGTCTACCTGGCAATGCCCTTAGTCTGTCTGTATAGGCTGGTGCTGATGCCCCCCTCTGACCGTGGGGTGTTTCTTCATGTTGGCTGGACTGTCCAGCAGACTTTACGGACCCACTAGCATCTGGCCATCCTACCCCTCAGTCTCCTGGGAGCCATTTTTCACATCGTCTCCCTTCTTCATGTGCCATATCCTCCGTTTCCCCACCGGAGTCAGATCCTGCATATTCCCAGTTTACACAACTCCTTGCATCTTATTCGCTCTGCCCAATCTCCAGCCTGTCAAGGGACAGTCCCCTGCTCCCACTACTTTGGGTGATATCCTCAGTGTCATATAGCTGAGTGCTCTCTAAGCGCTCATCTTCTCTTCCCCGTTGGTAAATTAGTTCCAGCCCCATCTCGTCATAGATTTTATCAATCGTTTCCCCGATGCTTCTGGTGTCGAAGTCATCTTCAATATTTGTCCTGCTTGTACCTGGTACCGCATTGCTTGCAGGAAAGAATTCTTCTACGTCTTCCCATTCTACTGTAGGATTGGGTTTAATCAAATATTCAAGATCTCGTGCCCTCTGTCTGTGCTTACGTTCCATTTCCTCAGTTATTTCTTTTGCTTCTTTGCTTCTTCTCTAGCCTTATCTACTTCACTCATCTGTTCATTTCTACGTTCCTTTGCCCTTCTACTTTCCTCATCTTCCCGCTTTTTTACTTTCCTTTCATGCACTCTCCTTACTTCCTCTAACTTTAGCATGTTCTGCCTGTACTTTTCATAGGCTGCGTATTGTGTGCGACTGAGCGGTATTCCTTGCTCTTCGCGATATAGTTGTTCTCGCCTTAGCCTATCTTTCTTTCTTGTCCTTTCATCCCTTACTTCCATCCCTTTCTCTCTCTCTCCTTTGCGTCTCATCAGACCTCTCCCTTGGCCTCAAATCATCACTTCCTTTTCCATCCAACTTCAGTAATATCTGACCTCCCATCCATTCGTCTTTCGCGAATGCTATCTCATCACCTCTACCTTCATTTCCTTTACGTTTATTTCCCTCTTTCTCCTTATCTGGAGGTGCACAACTCCGTGCCCAATCTTTCCCTTCATCTTCGCATCTCTCTTTGTCCCTTGAGACCACGGAGGCGATATTGTTTTCCTGTTCTTTTCCCTTATTATTGTCACTACTGTACAATGCAGGGTTGCTATATCCCGTGGCTGCCTTAAGTTCTCTTAGTGGGTAAAGCCACTCTGTTTTACTCCCTTCAATGACTGGCTCAGGCAGGGCTGGTGGTGCGGTAGGCGTCTCACCCCCCTCCGTACATACATTTAGTATCCAGTCTGTGGATGGTTCTTCCACCTTTGTTTCTTCAGACATCTTCCACAATTCTAGAACAGCAAGACGTTTCTCTAGCTTCTTGCCTGTATATGTGGCATGCAGGAAAGTCGTGATATGCTGTAAGACAGCTTTAGAGAGTGACCCGTTCTGGGGCCAAGGCATAAACATCTTATTGGCGGTACCCTTAACCCACTCTGTGCTGTATTTCTTTAGTTTTGGTGCATGCATGGGTAGCTGCTTGCACAAATGCGCAAGCGGGGTAACTTCCTCCATTTTTAATTTCGTCACTAACAGTATTTATATAGTTCTTTAACCTTCCAATAGTATGAGCGAGCACCACATACGCAAGCTCCAATCCAATCTTTTCCCGCCAAAATTTATACCAACAATTTACTCAAAACCCATCAATTCAATGGCGATTCCCTCTTAGTTACAGAATCGCGTAAAGCCAAAATGCATTTCAAACAATCATTAATACAATTATTTTACATTTGACATACAACAAGACACGTATTACAGACACTTGACAGACTAGACGAACACCAGCTGGACACACGTATACCTGCCTTCTAATCAATACCCCGACATGGGGTGTAAACAAACCCCTTTGATGCCGTCTTTAATCGTCACCGTAGCCTAATCGTCCCCCCTCTGTGGGCTCTGAGTTCACGTTTCTTCTGACCGCTGTTTTAAAGCACAGGAATAAGGCGAATCCTTACGTTTTATCTCGGGTCCCCCCCCCAGTATCCACTGTTTATTTCTTATGCTCGAGTCATTACCCCCTATATATATATATAGAGTCTTCTCTACTTCTAACTACTTTATTTTTTCTCCGCCACCCTCCGTTACCTTTCCCTTACCTATTCTAATGCCTACAATACATTTGCCAAAGTAACGAGTTTGTTGTTTCACTCACCGATCGCATCTTTTCCTCTGTGGAACTTCGGGATCACCGCCCCTTCCTCTTCCAGCTTTTAAGTTTCGTCCGATTGGCTGCCCGTGGGAATGAGAAGGGCTATGCTTGGAAAGCCGGGTTCCTTCAGACCCACTGCAGTTTTTTGAAATTTTACTCTATCATTGTCCACGGGGAGCTTCTCAGTCTACTCAGCCGGAATGGCGAAAGGACTCATGATCTTGCCGAAGACCCCGAGTTACTTTGTGCCGTCGGTCTAAGGTGTCTGAGTATTATATAATCAATAATTAATGGCTGAAACCATCCTCACGCTACCAAGTGTTCACGAGGAGAGGAATTCACTGACGGGCCCATAGGTCAGCGCTCACCCTCTAGAACTTGTAAGACAAGATAGCTGCACCATGTGAGGACAGGGGGTGCAGGATTCACTTACTCCAACACGACTCAATAATGAGGACTCAGTAAGTTGGCAAAGGGAAGTCCGTTTAATGACAAGTACATCAAACAGAGAAACAAATGGAAATCAGCAGCATTGCGATCACCTGTCTCGCTCCGACTTCCTCGAACTTCAGTCGAACAGTCATTGTTATAGGCAAAACTCATCATCACTGACGTCTAATTCTATAAAAAATCATCATGCAATATAATTGGTTAGGAAAGGTAACTTAAGTATAGGTGTTATATCTGTATATGATAATAGGGCATGCGGATTGGATAACTCTTATCGGGTGGGCATCTACGCCCATCCCTCTACATCACACGTGATAGACGTCACTACAACAACGACGTCTTATTGGTTCTACTATCTATAGGACTCCAGATAACTTGGTCCATTGTGATTGGTCAGGTTACAGCCTAGACATGAATCCCCGTTTTAATTAGCAGCATGCAGAATGGACACCCATGTGCCTGGTGTCCCAAGTTTCACCCTGCCTCCCTTCCATCATTCAGTGTTTTAGGGCGATGTGTCAATTAGTTGGCTAAGGATGGCCTTGAAACTGTAGTCTCTTATCGGGAAAAGTTATGGCATCCTCGGGTCCTGGATGACATCAGGCGGTGGTACTTCTTCGCGCCTGGCTGGTCACGTGTTAGTTCACCATGAATCTGCTTCAGTTTCCAGCTTTTATTGCATTTAATTCTGCTTCGGCTCTGCCACCTGTCTGGGCCTCTCTTATCTTGACCTTCACGGGCAAGCTGGTATGCTCCTGAGCCTGATTCTTGCGAGTTGATGCTCTCCTCCCCTTCTCTGGTTGACCTTGATTTCCAAGGCATGAGCCGCTCTTTGTTTAGTTTCGATTCCGCTCCTTCTCTTGCCTTTGGCTGGGTTACGAAACTTGGCCTGTCAGGCCTCTGGCCACCTGGGTACATTCCTGCTTTTACAAAATGGAGTCGCACTTGTATAATGTGCCTTATTGAGGTAGATATATGGTTGGCACTTGCCGCGCTATCTTCTACTAAGCATTGCAAGCAGTATCGATTTCTTAGCATCTTGCGTTTAAGGCCTTTAAGGCCTATTTACACACGTTTAACAGGTCGGTTGCTTCCATCTTGGCTCGTAGCACCGTTTCCTTACGTTTTAACATTGTCTCTTCTCTGTGTCCATTACATTTATTTTCGTAGTTACTCGCACTGGCGTGCTTGTCTTCGATAGCAGCTTTTGTTCATTCACGAGTCTGTTCAGGCCCTTGTGTCATTTCCACTGGCCTTACAGTTAGGCTTTTGTGGTCTCTTCGTGGACCGTATGTAGGTACTCCTCATTTCGTATCAGCGGCTGGTATGGCTGTCTGATAGGGTACCGTGCTGCCCAGGGTGGTCTGGTTATGGGTGCTTCAACAGGTATGGATCTTCTGATGTATACTGGGCAGAGTCCCAGTGCAGCTCTTTGTAGTTTAATTTGCTCTTCATACGTCGCATACCTTGGCGAGTACGCTCCTGATACCTCGAAATGAGGGGAAGGGGTGCAGGCCATGTCTGGGACCTCCTCTACAAATGGCATCGAGAATAGCATGAAGTTCTGGGTAAAGCTCCCTCTGGCGATGATTGCATTATTTTTGGAATATACCATATCTGATATCAAGACGATTCTTTGACAAGGTGCACAGCATGTGTAGGGGGTTCCTCTGGCATGGGACGAGGAGCCGGGTCGCCCTTTGGAAATTGCAAAATGCGTATGATAAGGGGGGCATAAACTTGCCAAACATCGAAATGTATTACCTAGCGAGCCAGCTGCAATATGTGGCAAAATGGCTATCAGAAGACCCAACCTCAGAATCTAGGTTGTTCAGGCAGGACTGTGCCCCGTACTTCTTGAAGGTTATCATATGGCTGTCCAAACCAGACATGAAAGAGCTCCCAAGGATGATGACATTGGGGTGGAAAATATGGCGCAAGGCCTGTCAGATAATGGAAAATCCGACCCCGTGTTCCCCGCAGGTGCCACTGGTTGTACTGGCGGGGAAAGAGGTGCAGTTAATGAAGATAATCAGGAAACACTGGGAACCGGTGGGGATAGCGACAATAGGTGATATTTGGCAAGAGGGGGAGATAAAGGAATTTGGGATGCTGGTGGAGGAAACAGGTTACATACAGGGCAATATATTACATATCACAGGGTGGTCCAGCGAATTAAAGAAAAATGGCCAGAAACAGTATTGGAAGGACAACCGGATACCACTATAGAAATGATATATGATATAGCAGAGGGAGGGCACGAGATATCCAGGATATATGAGCTGGTGATGTCTAAAGTGGGAAAGGAAGTGGTCCAACTACGACAGGACTGGGAAGAAAAGGAGGAGGGAGCCCCGATGAGTGATGGAATGTGGGAGTGGGCCCAAGGTTACCACAAGAAAGTGTCAAGGAACGCGAGGTTACAGCAAATACAGCTTGTACATAACCCACAGGGCTTATATGACACCCCAAAGAATAGCTAAATTCAGCAAAGCAGAAAGACAAACATGCCCCAAATGTGGCAAAGGAAATGCTGGGATGACGCATATGTTCTGGGCGTGCCTGGAAATAGAGAAATTTTGTGGAGAAATAGCTCACAGATTGGAGGAAAAGGGGATTAAAATAACTGTAGGGATAGCGTGGGCATGTCTGCTTGGGGCTTTCCCAAGACCACGTAAACTTAAACATGTAAGCAAACTAAAGGATTTGGCGTATATACTGGCGAAGCGTAGGATCGCCATGGGATGGAAGATGTGTCACAGACCTAGGATTGAAATATGGTGGAAAGACCTCCAGAAATGGGTGGAAGCCGAAACTGTAGTATGGCAGGATACAAGTAACATGGGGTGGGAGGGTGAAGAAGCAGAAACCCTGACAAGCTGGAGACACCTAATAGCCACGCTATTTGGGTCCACGCAAGATTGGTCAAGTGACCAGGACCCGGTGGAGGACACGAGTAAGGAAATCCCTTTGCAAACTGCAGAAGTAGATCGCGAAGAGATGTAGGCTTGGGGGGGAGGGAGGGAAACGGAAAAGCAGTCAACAAGGATTATGTTGTATAACATTTGATATATTGTAATATGTACTGCAAGTTTGGTTGTTGTTTGTTGGTTGTTGGTTGATATAAAACTAATTTAAAAAAAATAAAAAAAATAAAATGTGCTTTGGAAAAGAGGTGCATTGCCGCCTCTTCGGATGTAGCCCGGACGGGCCCAGACGGGCTTGCTTAAGCGTGCCTTTAGCGCGCTGCAGGCGTGTCCGCTGTGCCCGTCCGCTGCGCCTCCGGTGGCTAAGGCACATAAATGCGGTGGCGAGAGGAGGGGAGGCTAAGCTCACCTCCTCACGAAATAGAAAGGGGACTGCTGAAGGCAGCGACCCAGGAGGCAGACAAGTGAAGATGGCTCTACTTAAAGTGCTTTGGATAGAAGAAGTGTATAAATAGCAAGTTATTATTATTATTCAGCCACTCCAGCAAGGATGAAGTCAATACCAACATGCCCCTCAGGCCTAGCTGCACCAAACCCAACCATCTGTGCTGCGGTACACACATGAGCGCACCTCCAATAAACACCCCAATCAGATCCTTGGAGCAAAAACCGAAAACTCTGATGATCTCACATACTTCAAACACACCCAAACAGACATGTGATATTTAAAGTTAAGACTGCTTGCTTCATCTCCACCATTGAGGCAGCCTCCTACAGGTGCAACGCCTTACCAGAAGTAGTCAAACACTCTGTCCATCCAAGCACGACTCAGAGGTGCCATCCTTTCAAGTAAAATATCACAGAATCAATGCTTTCTTCAGAAAGAAAATGAATAACATCAGAACTCTCATCAGCACCTCCAAGTTAGGTCCTCTTTCTATCCCCGAGCCACACACTCCACCCTTAGGCCAAGTTTACCCTCAATCTCCCCTGAGGATCTCTCAGATACACTCATCTCCCTCAAAACACTGCTTAAATGGGCATCAAACAATTCACTGGCCCAGTGCTCAATGCGCTCTTTGGCATTGTGGACATGCCACTCAATGAGCGACCACTTTCAGACACACACACAGGACAGGTCTCATACAGCCCCTCCTAAAGAGGACCTAGGTGACTACAGACCCATGAAAAGCCTTCTGTTCATCGAGAAACTCATAGAAAAAGTTGTTGCAACCCAACTATTAGCTCCAATGGATCAACTCAGCTTCTTCCATGACTGCCAGCCCACCATCCACTCCAAATGCAGTACAGAGTGATGGATGCAGCATTGCAATCCAGTAACAAGGGGGGGCTCGGGCTCCCAGGTCCTCTTAGTCTTCTTGGCTGAATTTGGCACCAGCAGCCACTCTCCACCCTCCGTGCTGACAGGATGTCTTTCTCCAGAACTATTCTAAAATGGTTAACTCCACACTTATCCGACGGCCACAAATCCACATAGATGTGTCCTTTCAAATCTAAATGACACCCAGTCACCTTTGGGGTGCCCCAAGGTTCCCTCCTCTCCCCAATAATCTTTAAACTCTGTGAAGAACCTCTGGGAATGGCTGTAAAAGAATCCAACATAGCCATCCACCAATAATCCAACATAGCCATTCACCAATAATCCAACATAGCCATCCACCAATAATCCAACATACCCATCCACCAATAATCCAACAGAGCCATCCAGCAATAATCCAACATAGCCATTCACCAATAATCCAACATAGCCATCCACCAAAAATCTAACATAGCCACACCAATACACAGAAGATATCCAGCGGTACCTCAAAGTCAAAGGCTACCACCAGGGAGTCTGCCGCTTCCATGAGTGCCTGCCCACCATCAAAATCTGGATGTCGAATGACTGCCTTGAGGTTAACCCTACAAAGACCGAATTCATACTCATTTGTCCCCCTGCCAAACAACAGCATGTCCAAAAGTGGCTTGATAATATTGAACTCGAAGGATCGACCCTGCAGTTGTCAGACTCGGCCAAATTCCCAGGATTCACAGCCGAGAAAGCCTAAACAGGCTGCTACAGACCACCACACTCACAAAATCAAACTATTTATACACCACACAACTTCTACACTTTGGGAAGGCTTTCATAACCTACCTTACTGACAGGGGAAACGCCCTCCTAACTGGACTCTAGCTACGGAACTGTCCTCCTCAAGGATATCCACCATGCTGCAGCCAGCCTCTCTTACAGGAGCTGCCAAATTCAACTACATATCTCCATCCTGGTCTTCTTCCCACCAGGATCCTATACAAAACTGCATTCATCCTCTACAAAGCAGCCTTCAACGGCTCACCAACATACCTGGCGGCTAAACTCAACAAAATGTAGAATTCCTATGAGGAGGTGCAGCTGGTAGGGGGGCTTTTTGGCAAGTTCCGTGATATGAGGAGAGAAAGAGAGAGTGGAGTCATAGATGAAACCAGGGTTTTTTGCCTCAAAGGAAGGTGAAGGAAGAGGGCCTAATGAGGGTGGCCAGAGTGAGAGAGGGAAAGCGGGAGCAGGGGTCTCAATGAGAAGGATCTCAGTCTTATGGGCATTAGGGCAGAGATCTTTGGAGGCACACCAATCCTGAATCATGGATAGACAGTCAGGAATGAGCGAGAGAGCAGAGGAGGCTGAGGGGAGCCTGAAAAAGAGCTGAGTGTCATCCGCATAACACTGAAAGTTATAGCAAAAGGTAGAGTAGACATTGAAAAGCCAGGGTGAGAGGATAGAGCCCTGGGAACACCACATGTGGACAGAGAGACGGTGGGGAGAAAGGACCCAAGTTGGACCTGGGAGGGTTGGTCCAGGAGGAAGAAAGTCAACCAATCCAGGGCCTGATCCGTGATGTTCAAGTTCTCATGGAGTCGATTGATCAGGATGGCGTGACTGACTGTGTCAAAGGAGCAGAGGAAACATGAAGGAGGATGAGGACAGGAGGAATGCTGGAATCAAGATTAGTGAGCAGATCTTCACAGGTGTTCAGGAAAGCAGTTTCCATGCCTCTGGCTGCTCTGAAGCCAGAATGATGGTCATGGAGACAACCAACAGATTCAGTGTGGAAAGTAAGCTGGGAGATGGCCGCTTTTCCATGAGTTTGCCCAGGAAAGGAGTGAAAGAGTTTGGACGATAGTTTGTCATACAGGTAGGATCGTTCAAAGGCTTTTTAAGGAGGGGGTGAACAAGGGAGTGCTTGAGGGGCTAGGGTAAAGAACCAGTGATGAAAGAGTGATTACAGAAATCGGCCAAGGCTCAATGAGGTGTCAATGTGTCCTTGATTGTTCTGGAGGAGCAGGGGAGCACCTGTTTGGACAACAATTTCATAGATTAGACTTGTCTAGAAACATCATCAGGAGTAATCAGAGAGAAAGAGGAGGAAGAAGGAGAAGGAGAGGCATCAGAGGG
>PGSH02019903.1:0-50066 GCA_002915635.3 Ambystoma mexicanum
ACGAGACCTATCTATCGCAAGCATCACTCACTACTCTTACTTTCATATGCAAAGCAGGACTGCCATAAATTCCTGGCGACGAGACCTATCTATCGCAAGCATCACTCACTACTCTTACTTTCATATGCAAAGCAGGACTGCCATGAGATTCCTGGCGACGGAGACCTATCTATCGCAAGCATCACTCACTACTCTTACTTTCATATGAAAGCAGGACTGCCATGAGATTCCTGGCGACGAGACCTATCTATCGCAAGCATCACTCACTACTCTTACTTTCATATGCAAAGCAGGACTGCCATGAGATTCCTGGCGACGAGACCTATCTATCGCAAGCATCACTCACTACTCTTACTTTCATATGCAAAGCAGGACTGCCATGAGATTCCTGGCGACGAGACCTATCTATCGCAAGCATCACTCACTACTCTTACTTTTCATATGCAAAGCAGGACTGCCATGAATTCCTGGCGACGAGACCTATCTATCGCAAGCATCACTCACTACTCTTACTTTCATATGCAAAGCAGGACTGCCATGAGATTCCTGGCGACGAGACCTATCTATCGCAAGCATCACTCACTACTCTTACTTTCATATGCAAAGCAGGACTGCCATGAGATTCCTGGCGACGAGACCTATCTATCGCAAGCATCACTCACTACTCTTACTTTCATATGCAAAGCAGGACTGCCATGAGATTCCTGGCGACGAGACCTATCTATCGCAAGCATCACTCACTACTCTTACTTTCATATGCAAAGCAGGACTGCCATGAATTCCTGGCGACGAGACCTATCTATCGCAAGCATCACTCACTACTCTTACTTTCATATGCAAAGCAGGACTGCCATGAGTTTCCTGGCGACGAGACCTATCTATCGCAAGCATCACTCACTACTCTTACTTTCATATGCAAAGCAGGACTGCCATGAGATTCCTGGCGACGAGACCTATCTATCGCAAGCATCACTCACTACTCTTACTTTCATATGCAAAGCAGGACTGCCATGAGATTCCTGGCGACGAGACCTATCTATCGCAAGCATCACTCACTACTCTTACTTTCATATGCAAAGCAGGACTGCCATGAGTTTCCTGGCGACGAGACCTATCTATCGCAAGCATCACTCACTACTCTTACTTTCATATGCAAAGCAGGACTGCCATGAGATTCCTGGCGACGAGACCTATCTATCGCAAGCATCACTCACTACTCTTACTTTCATATGCAAAGCAGGACTGCCATGAGATTCCTGGCGACGAGACCTATCTATCGCAAGCATCACTCACTACTCTTACTTTCATATGCAAAGCAGGACTGCCATGAGTTTCCTGGCGACGAGACCTATCTATCGCAAGCATCACTCACTACTCTTACTTTCATATGCAAAGCAGGACTGCCATGAGATTCCTGGCGACGAGACCTATCTATCGCAAGCATCACTCACTACTCTTACTTTCATATGCAAAGCAGGACTGCCATGAGATTCCTGGCGACGAGACCTATCTATCGCAAGCATCACTCACTACTCTTACTTTCATATGCAAAGCAGACTGCCATGAGATTCCTGGCGACGAGACCTATCTATCGCAAGCATCACTCACTACTCTTACTTTCATATGCAAAGCAGGACTGCCATGAGATTCCTGGCGACGAGACCTATCTATCGCAAGCATCACTCACTACTCTTACTTTCATATGCAAAGCAGGACTGCCATGAGTTTCCTGGCGACGAGACCTATCTATCGCAAGCATCACTCACTACTCTTACTTTCATATGCAAAGCAGGACTGCCATGAGTTTCCTGGCGACGAGACCTATCTATCGCAAGCATTACTCACTACTCTTACTTTCATATGCAAAGCAGGACTGCCATGAGATTCCTGGCGACGAGACCTATCTATCGCAAGCATCACTCACTACTCTTACTTTCATATGCAAAGCAGGACTGCCATGAGATTCCTGGCGACGAGACCTATCTATCGCAAGCATCACTCACTACTCTTACTTTCATATGCAAAGCAGGACTGCCATGAGTTTCCTGGCGATGAGACCTATCTATCGCAAGCATCACTCACTACTCTTACTTTCATATGCAAAGCAGGACTGCCATGAGATTCCTGGCGACGAGACCTATCTATCGCAAGCATCACTCACTACTCTTACTTTCATATGCAAAGCAGGACTGCCATGAGATTCCTGGCGACGAGACCTATCTATCGCAAGCATCACTCACTACTCTTACTTTCATATGCAAAGCAGGACTGCCATGAGATTTCCTGGCGACGAGACCTATCTATCGCAAGCATCACTCACTACTCTTACTTTCATATGCAAAGCAGGACTGCCATGAGATTCCTGGCGACGAGACCTATCTATCGCAAGCATCACTCACTACTCTTACTTTCATATGCAAAGCAGGACTGCCATGAGTTTCCTGGCGACGAGACCTATCTATCGCAAGCATCACTCACTACTCTTACTTTCATATGCAAAGCAGGACTGCCATGAGTTCCTGGCGACGAGACCTATCTATCGCAAGCATCACTCACTACTCTTACTTTCATATGCAAAGCAGGACTGCCATGAGTTTCCTGGCGACGAGACCTATCTATCGCAAGCATCACTCACTACTCTTACTTTCATATGCAAAGCAGGACTGCCATGAGTTTCCTGGCGACGAGACCTATCTATCGCAAGCATCACTCACTACTCTTACTTTCATATGCAAAGCAGGACTGCCATGAGATTCCTGGCGACGAGACCTATCTATCGCAAGCATCACTCACTACTCTTACTTTCATATGCAAAGCAGGACTGCCATGAGATTCCTGGCGACGAGACCTATCTATCGCAAGCATCACTCACTACTCTTACTTTCATATGCAAAGCAGGACTGCCATGAGTTTCCTGGCGACGAGACCTATCTATCGCAAGCATCACTCACTACTCTTACTTTCATATGCAAAGCAGGACTGCCATGAGATTCCTGGCACGAGACCTATCTATCGCAAGCATCACTCACTACTCTTACTTTCATATGCAAAGCAGGACTGCCATGAGTTCCTGGCGACGAGACCTATCTATCGCAAGCATCACTCACTACTCTTACTTTCATATGCAAAGCAGGACTGCCATGAGTTTCCTGGCGACGAGACCTATCTATCGCAAGCATCACTCACTACTCTTACTTTCATATGCAAAGCAGGACTGCCATGAGATTCCTGGCGACGAGACCTATCTATCGCAAGCATCACTCACTACTCTTACTTTCATATGCAAAGCAGGACTGCCATGAGATTCCTGGCGACGAGACCTATCTATCGCAAGCATCACTCACTACTCTTACTTTCATATGCAAAGCAGGACTGCCATGAGATTCCTGGCGACGAGACCTATCTATCGCAAGCATCACTCACTACTCTTACTTTCATATGCAAAGCAGGACTGCCATGAGTTCCTGGCGACGAGACCTATCTATCGCAAGCATCACTCACTACTCTTACTTTCATATGCAAAGCAGGACTGCCATGAGATTCCTGGCGACGAGACCTATCTATCGCAAGCATCACTCACTACTCTACTTTCATATGCAAAGCAGGACTGCCATGAGATTCCTGGCGACGAGACCTATCTATCGCAAGCATCACTCACTACTCTTACTTTCATATGCAAAGCAGGACTGCCATGAGATTCCTGGCGACGAGACCTATCTATCGCAAGCATCACTCACTACTCTTACTTTCATATGCAAAGCAGGACTGCCATGAGATTCCTGGCGACGAGACCTATCTATCGCAAGCATCACTCACTACTCTTACTTTCATATGCAAAGCAGGACTGCCATGAGATTCTTGCGACAGAGACCTATCTATCGCAAGCATCACTCACTACTCTTACTTTCATATGCAAAGCAGGACTGCCATGAGATTCCTGGCGACGAGACCTATCTATCGCAAGCATCACTCACTACTCTTACTTTCATATGCAAAGCAGGACTGCCATGAGATTCCTGGCGACGAGACCTATCTATCGCAAGCATCACTCACTACTCTTACTTTCATATGCAAAGCAGACTGCCATGAGATTCCTGGCGACGAGACCTATCTATCGCAAGCATCACTCACTACTCTTACTTTCATATGCAAAGCAGGACTGCCATGAGATTCCTGGCGACGGAGACCTATCTATCGCAAGCATCACTCACTACTCTTACTTTCATATGCAAAGCAGGACTGCCATGAGATTCCTGGCGACGAGACCTATCTATCGCAAGCATCATCACTACTCTTACTTTCATATGCAAAGCAGGACTGCCATGAGATTCCTGGCGACGAGACCTATCTATCGCAAGCATCACTCACTACTCTTACTTTCATATGCAAAGCAGGACTGCCATGAGATTCCTGGCGACGAGACCCATCTATCGCAAGCATCACTCACTACTCTTACTTTCATATGCAAAGCAGGACTGCCATGAGATTCCTGGCGACGAGACCTATCTATCGCAAGCATCACTCACTACTCTTACTTTCATATGCAAAGCAGGACTGCCATGAGTTTCCTGGCGACGAGACCTATCTATCGCAAGCATCACTCACTACTCTTACTTTCATATGCAAAGCAGGACTGCCATGAGATTCCTGGCGACGAGACCTATCTATCGCAAGCATCACTCACTACTCTTACTTTCATATGCAAAGCAGGACTGCCATGAGTTTCCTGGTGATGAGAACTATCTATCGCAAGCATCACTCACTACTCTTACTTTCATATGCAAAGCAGGACTGCCATGAGATTCCTGGCGACGAGACCTATCTATCGCAAGCATCACTCACTACTCTTACTTTCATATGCAAAGCAGGACTGCCATGAGATTCCTGGCGACGAGACCTATCTATCGCAAGCATCACTCACTACTCTTACTTTCATATGCAAAGCAGGACTGCCATGAGATTCCTGGCGACGAGACCTATCTATCGCAAGCATCACTCACTACTCTTACTTCATATGCAAAGCAGGACTGCCATGAAATTCCTGGCGACGAGACCTATCTATCGCAAGCATCACTCACTACTCTTACTTTCATATGCAAAGCAGGACTGCCATGAGATTCCTGGCGACGAGACCTATCTATCGCAAGCATTACTCACTACTCTTACTTTCATATGCAAAGCAGGACTGCCATGAATTTCCTGGCGACGAGACCTATCTATCGCAAGCATCACTCACTACTCTTACTTTCATATGCAAAGCAGACTGCCATGAGATTCCTGGCGACGAGACCTATCTATCGCAAGCATCACTCACTACTCTTACTTTCATATGCAAAGCAGGACTGCCATGAGATTCCTGGCGACGAGACCTATCTATCGCAAGCATCACTCACTACTCTTACTTTCATATGCAAAGCAGGACTGCCATGAGATTCCTGGCGAAAGAGACCTATCTATCGCAAGCATCACTCACTACTCTTACTTTCATATGCAAAGCAGGACTGCCATGAGATTCCTGGCGACGAGACCTATCTATCGCAAGCATCACTCACTACTCTTACTTTCATATGCAAAGCAGGACTGCCATGAGTTTCCTGGCGACGAGACCTATCTATCGCAAGCATCACTCACTACTCTTACTTTCATATGCAAAGCAGGACTGCCATGAATTCCTGGCGACGAGACCTATCTATCGCAAGCATCACTCACTACTCTTACTTTCATATGCAAAGCAGGACTGCCATGAAATTCCTGGCGACGAGACCTATCTATCGCAAGCATCACTCACTACTCTTACTTTCATATGCAAAGCAGGACTGCCATGAGATTCCGGCGACGAGACCTATCTATCGCAAGCATCACTCACTACTCTTACTTTCATATGCAAAGCAGGACTGCCATGAGATTCCTGGCGACGAGACCTATCTATCGCAAGCATCACTCACTACTCTTACTTTCATATGCAAAGCAGGACTGCCATGAATTCCTGGCGACGAGACCTATCTATCGCAAGCATCACTCACTACTCTTACTTTCATATGCAAAGCAGGACTGCCATGAGATTCCTGGCGACGAGACCTATCTATCGCAAGCATCACTCACTACTCTTACTTTCATATGCAAAGCAGGACTGCCATGAGTTTCCTGGCGACGAGACCTATCTATCGCAAGCATCACTCACTACTCTTACTTTCATATGCAAAGCAGGACTGCCATGAGATTCCTGGCGACGAGACCTATCTATCGCAAGCATCACTCACTACTCTTACTTTCATATGCAAAGCAGGACTGCCATGAAATTCCTGGCGACGAGACCTATCTATCGCAAGCATCACTCACTACTCTTACTTTCATATGCAAAGCAGGACTGCCATGAGATTCCTGGCGACGAGAATTATCTATCGCAAGCATCACTCACTACTCTTACTTTCATATGCAAAGCAGGACTGCCATGAGATTCCTGGCGACGAGACCTATCTATCGCAAGCATCACTCACAACTCTTACTTTCATATGCAAAGCAGGACTGCCATGACATTCCTGGCGACGAGACCTATCTATCGCAAGCATCACTCACTACTCTTACTTTCATATGCAAAGCAGGACTGCCATGAGATTCCTGGCGACGAGACCTATCTATCGCAAGCATCACTCACTACTCTTACTTTCATATGCAAAGCAGGACTGCCATGAGATTCCTGGCGAAGAGACCTATCTATCGCAAGCATCACTCACTACTCTTACTTTCATATGCAAAGCAGGACTGCCATGAGATTCCTGGCCAGAGACCTATCTATCGCAAGCATCACTCACTACTCTTACTTTCATATGCAAAGCAGGACTGCCATGAGATTCCTGGCGACGAGACCTATCTATCGCAAGCATCACTCACTACTCTTACATTCATATGCAAAGCAATACTGCCATGAAATTCCTGGCGACGAGACCTATCTATCGCAAGCATCACTCAACTCTTACTTTCATATGCAAAGCAGGACTGCCATGAGATTCCTGGCGACGAGACCTATCTATCGCAAGCATCACTCACTACTCTTACTTTCATATGCAAAGCAGGACTGCCATGAGATTCCTGGCGACGAGACCTACTATCGCAAGCATCACTCACTACTCTTACTTTCATATGCAAAGCAGGACTGCCATGAGATTCCTGGCGACGAGACCTATCTATCGCAAGCATCACTCACTACTCTTACTTTCATATGCAAAGCAGGACTGCCATGAAATTCCTGGCGACGAGACCTATCTATCGCAAGCATCACTCACTACTCTTACTTTCATATGCAAAGCAGGACTGCCATGAGATTCCTGGCGACGAGACCTATCTATCGCAAGCATCACTCACTACTCTTACTTTCATATGCAAAGCAGGACTGCCATGAGATTCCTGGCGACGAGAACTATCTATCGCAAGCATCACTCACTACTCTTACTTTCATATGCAAAGCAGGACTGCCATGAGATTCCTGGCGACGAGACCTATCTATCGCAAGCATCACTCACTACTCTTACTTTCATATGCAAAGCAGGACTGCCATGAGATTCCTGGCGACGAGACCTATCTATCGCAAGCATCACTCACTACTCTTACTTTCATATGCAAAGCAGGACTGCCATGAGATTCCTGGCGACGAGACCTATCTATCGCAAGCATCACTCACTACTCTTACTTTCATATGCAAAGCAGGACTGCCATGAGATTCCTGGCGACGAGACCTATCTATCGCAAGCATCACTCACTACTCTTACTTTCATATGCAAAGCAGGACTGCCATGAGTTTCCTGGCGACGAGACCTATCTATCGCAAGCATAACTCACTACTCTTACTTTCATATGCAAAGCAGGACTGCCATGAGATTCCCTGGCGACGAGAACCTATCTATCGCAAGCATCACTCACTACTCTTACTTTCATATGCAAAGCAGGACTGCCATGAGATTCCTGGCGACGAGACCTATCTATCGCAAGCATCACTCACTACTCTTACTTTCATATGCAAAGCAGGACTGCCATGAGATTCCTGGCGACGAGACCTATCTATCGCAAGCATCACTCACTACTCTTACTTTCATATGCAAAGCAGGACTGCCATGAAATTCCTGGCGACGAGACCTATCTATCGCAAGCATCACTCACTACTCTTACTTTCATATGCAAAGCAGGACTGCCATGAGATTCCTCGCGACGAGACCTATCTATCGCAAGCATCACTCACTACTCTTACTTTCATATGCAAAGCAGGACTGCCATGAGTTTCCTGGTGATGAGAACTATCTATCGCAAGCATCACTCACTACTCTTACTTTTATATGCAAAGCAGGACTGCCATGAGATTCCTGGCGACGAGACCTATCTATCGCAAGCATCACTCACTACTCTTACTTTCATATGCAAAGCAGGACTGCCATGAGTTTCCTGGCGACGAGACCTATCTATCGCAAGCATCACTCACTACTCTTACTTTCATATGCAAAGCAGGACTGCCATGAGTTTCCTCGCGACGAGACCTATCTATCGCAAGCATCACTCGCTACTCTTACTTTCATATGCAAAGCAGGACTGCCATGAGATTCCTGGCGACGAGACCTATCTATCGCAAGCATCACTCGCTACTCTTACTTTCATATGCAAAGCAGGACTGCCATGAGATTCCTGGCGACGAGACCTATCTATCGCAAGCATCACTCACTACTCTTACTTTCATATGCAAAGCAGGACTGCCATGAGATTCCTGGCGACGAGACCTATCTATCGCAAGCATCACTCACTACTCTTACTTTCATATGCAAAGCAGGACTGCCAGATTCCTGGCGACGAGACCTATCTATCGCAAGCATCACTCACTACTCTTACTTTCATATGCAAAGCAGGACTGCCATGAGATTCCTGGCGACGAGACCTATCTATCGCAAGCATCACTCACTACTCTTACTTTCATATGCAAAGCAGGACTGCCATGAGATTCCTGGCGACGAGACCTAACTATCGCAAGCATAACTCACTACTCTTACTTTCATATGCAAAGCAGGACTGCCATGAGTTTCCTGGCGACAAGACCTATCTATCGCAAGCATAACTCACAACTCTTACTTTCATATGCAAAGCAGGACTGCCATGAAATTCCTGGCGACGAGACCTATCTATCGCAAGCATCACTCACTACTCTTACTTTCATATGCAAAGCAGGACTGCCATGAGATTCCTGGCGACAAGACCTATCTATCGCAAGCATCACTCACTACTCTTACTTTCATATGCAAAGCAGGACTGCCATGAGATTCCTGGCGACGAGACCTATCTATCGCAAGCATCACTCACTACTCTTACTTTCATATGCAAAGCAGGACTGCCATGAGATTCCTGGCGACGAGACCTATCTATCGCAAGCATCACTCACTACTCTTACTTTCATATGCAAAGCAGGACTGCCATGAGTTTCCTCGCGACGAGACCTATCTATCGCAAGCATCACTCACTACTCTTACTTTCATATGCAAAGCAGGACTGCCATGAGTTTCCTGCGACGAGACCTATCTATCGCAAGCATCACTCACTACTCTTACTTTCATATGCAAAGCAGGACTGCCATGAGATTCCTGGCGACGAGACCTATCTATCGCAAGCATCACTCACTACTCTTACTTTCATATGCAAAGCAGGACTGCCATGAGATTCCTGGCGACGAGACCTATCTATCGCAAGCATCACTCACTACTCTTACTTTCATATGCAAAGCAGGACTGCCATGAGATTCCTGGCGACGAGACCTATCTATCGCAAGCATCACTCACTACTCTTACTTTCATATGCAAAGCAGGACTGCCATGAATTCCTGGCGACGAGACCTATCTATCGCAAGCATCACTCACTACTCTTACTTTCATATGCAAAGCAGGACTGCCATGAGATTCCTCGCGACGAGACCTATCTATCGCAAGCATCACTCACTACTCTTACTTTCATATGCAAAGCAGGACTGCCATGAGATTCCTGGCGACGAGACCTATCTATCGCAAGCATCACTCACTACTCTTACTTTCATATGCAAAGCAGGACTGCCATGAGATTCCTGGCAAAGAGACCCATCTATTGCAAGCATCACACACTACTCTTACTTTCATATGCAAAGCAGGACTGCCATGAGATTCCTGGCACAAGACCTATCTATCGCAAGCATCACTCACTACTCTTACTTTTATATGCAAAGCAGGACTGCCATGAAATTCCTGGCGACGAGACCTATCTGTCGCAAGCATCACTCACTACTCTTACATTCATATGCAAAGCAGTACTGCCATGAAATTCCTGGCGACGAGACCTATCTATCGCAAGCATCACTCACTACTCTTACTTTCATATGCAAAGCAGGACTGCCATGAGATTCCTGGCGACGAGACCTATCTATCGCAAGCATCACTCACTACTCTTACTTTCATATGCAAAGCAGGACTGCCATGAAATTCCTGGCGACAAGACCTATCTATCGCAAGCATCACTCACTACTCTTACTTTCATATGCAAAGCAGTACTGCCATTAAATTCCTGGCGACGAGACCTATCTATCGCAAGCATCACTCACTACTCTTACTTTCATATGCAAAGCAGGACTGCCATGAGATTCCTGGCGACGAGACCTAACTATCGCAAGCATCACTCACTACTCTTACTTTCATATGCAAAGCAGGACTGCCATGAGATTCCTGGCGAAGAGACCCATCTATCGCAAGCATCACTCACTACTCTTACTTTCATATGCAAAGCAGGACTGCCATGAGATTCCTGGCAAAGAGACCTATCTATTGCAAGCATCACTCACTACTCTTACTTTCATATGCAAAGCAGGACTGCCATGAGTTTCCTGGCGACGAGACCTATCTATCGCAAGCATCACTCACTACTCTTACTTTCATATGCAAGGACTGCCATGAGATTCCTGGCGACGAGACCTATCTATCGCAAGCATCACTCACTACTCTTACTTTCATATGCAAAGCAGGACTGCCATGAGATTCCTGGCGACGAGACCTATCTATCGCAAGCATCACTCAACTCTTACTTTCATATGCAAAGCAGGACTGCCATGAGATTCCGGGCGACGAGACCCATCCATCGCAAGCATCACTCACTACTCTTACTTTCATATGCAAAGCAGGACTGCCATGAAATTCCTGGCGACGAGACCTATCTATCGCAAGCATCACTCACTACTCTTACTTTCATATGCAAAGCAGTACTGCCATTAAATTCCTGGAGACGAGACCTATCTATCGCAAGCATCACTCACTACTCTTACTTTCATATGCAAAGCAGGACTGCCATGAGATTCCTGGCGACGAGACCTATCTATCGCAAGCATCACTCACTACTCTTACTTTCATATGCAAAGCAGGACTGCCATGAGTTTCCTGGCGACGAGACCTATCTATCGCAAGCATCACTCACTACTCTTACTTTCATATGCAAAGCAGGACTGCCATGAGATTCCTGGCGACGAGACCTATCTATCGCAAGCATCACTCACTACTCTTACTTTCATATGCAAAGCAGGACTGCCATGAGATTCCTGGCGACGAGACCTAACTATCGCAAGCATTACTCACTACTCTTACTTTCATATGCAAAGCAGGACTGCCATGAGATTCCTGGCGACGAGACCTAATCTATCGCAAGCATAACTCACTACTCTTACTTTCATATGCAAAGCAGGACTGCCATGAGATTCCTGGCGACGAGACCTATCTATCGCAAGCATCACTCACTACTCTTACTTTCATATGCAAAGCAGGACTGCCATGAGTTTCCTGGCGACGAGACCTATCTATCGCAAGCATCACTCACTACTCTTACTTTCATATGCAAAGCAGGACTGCCATGAGATTCCTGGCGACGAGACCTATCTATCGCAAGCATCACTCACTACTCTTACTTTCATATGCAAAGCAGGACTGCCATGAGAATCCTGGCGACGAGACCTATCTATCGCAAGCATCACTCACTACTCTTACTTTCATATGCAAAGCAGGACTGCCATGAGATTCCTGGCGACGAGACCTATCTATCGCAAGCATCACTCACTACTCTTACTTTCATATGCAAAGCAGGACTGCCATGAGATTCCTGGCGACGAGACCTAACTATCGCAAGCATCACTCACTACTCTTACGTTCATATGCAAAGCAGGACTGCCATGAGTTTCCTGGCGAGGAGACCTATCTATCGCAAGGATCACTCACTAGACCCATTTATCGCAAGGCATTTTGTTCGTAATTGGACCATCATCTCTGGCTCATTGATAGACCACCAGGTACAGGCTCTCATTTTGAAGATCATCTGGCTGATGACATAGAGCTCACACTAATGCAGCATCCCTTGCAGACTGTCCTAGGAGATCCAATGTCTGGGGGAAGGCAGCACTTGTTTGCCTGCCAAAGCCCCCACTGTGAATTCCGAATCTACTAGTGTTGACACAATGGTGTGGGACACAACAGGCTTTCAGAGACATAGTTTAGAGGAGGTGTTTTCCACTCTGAGCACCATATTAATCACAAGCCAAAGAAAACATATTGTTGGCAGATCATTAGACAGTCATTTTCTGTATGGTGGCCACATTAATGAAAACTCTTTCTAAATCCATCTTAAACAAGATCAGGGCACTCGCGCCCACCTTCCTGGCTGCTCGGCCACTTATTTTCCATAACAGATCTTTTTCTCTCTCTCATTTGACTGCATTATAGCTACCTTCCCCTCTGTATTAGGCACTGTCCTTGACCAAGCCCACCCCCTTAAACATATCAAAGAAACAAATGTGTGTACTTTTAGAGGAGGCTAATTCATGCCTGCAATAATGATGTTGAACACAATTGGCATTAGCTTGAATGTAAATGGTAGTCCGCTATATCCCTGATGAAAGGATACCTATTCATGAACATTAACATTACTAATGAGACTTCATAATATAGATAAAGAAACAACTGTATCAAATTTCACAGGTCCCAAACTTTCAAATGCCTTTTTTCAGTTGGTCACAAAGGTAAAACAAAATAAAAACCAGAAGCCATTTGAAATACCATCCAGCTTAATATAAAATTCTTTCAGGACACAGATGATGTTTTCACAACCAGGTAAAAACAGTCTATAACACAACTGGAATCAAACATGGCATATGCATCGCCTACAAGATATATGAAGTAACAATTGAAGTAAATGAGCGAGCTGGAGGTAAGATGTGAAGTAGGTTTATATTTAGTTAAGTCCTTTAAACCCAACAGCAGTGCAGCGTCCATCCATACGGTCTGCCCTCACTCTATTAACTGCCCTCACTCACATTCTGGAACCCTCATGCTTCTCACCTTGCAGAATGCACGGCACCAGACACATGCGCATACTGGCATACTAAACACCCCCCTCCTTATAATTCATCACTAAAACTTTGAACCTGTCAGGGCGACTCACTGACCTCAGTGCAGACTCACTGACCTGATTGGCCTGCTGCCATGAACAGACAAAGTATTACACATCGATTTGTCTGATCACTCTCCACTTGACCTCACACCCTCTCCGGATTGGCATGTCTCTCATCTTCCTTTACAACTCTGTTCATGTTCCAGATTCTTATATATTCAGTCTTCACCCAATTATGGAACACACTCTCTACCTTATATGGCAGAGACCAGCGCACAGGTCCATGCCTCAACGGACATGGTACTTTCACTCTGATCCCTCATCATCTTTGGTTCTCTCTCAACTGCTCCCTTCATCTGATGTACACTCTCCCGCATCCATCTCGCTCTCCTCATCCACACAAGATACTAATTATTATTGGGATTTCTTCCTCTACATAGCTCCAAAGGAGACATACCTGTTGTTGTGCGTGGAAAAAACCTATGCACCACCATCCTGCTCCTCACCACCTCTTCCATATCCTCACCATTACCATTCACTCAAGCCCACCTGATGCAGTCATTGATCACTTTATTAAAATGTTCTGCAACACCATCAGCCTGGGGATGATCGATGGCAGTGACATTTCTCGCTCCCCAACACCTCTTCCATAAAGCCGATGACATCTTCTGTCATAATTGAATGTGTTACTCTCACTTCTACTCACTTAGACAAAGCATCTACCAGAACAATACAATATTTGTCAATACCTCTGCCATGAATGGGTCTGACAATATCCATGGCTACCTTTTCTGAGGGTATTTGCGGTACACGCACTTGTGAAATGGTTTTTGTTCTTGGCATCAGACTCTTCACACTCATGCTACAGGGTATGCAATTCCTTGCAACCCTCTCCACTTCAAGATCACAACTTGGCCACCAAAACTCTGCTCTCTGCACCTGTTTAGTTTTGGTAATGCCCTAAGGGCCCTCATGAGCTAGTTCAACAATTGAGTTTCTGCACACCACAAGGAGAAACTACTCTGTCACCTATTAACAGATATTCTCCCTCAACATGCAATTCATCTCTCACCATACAGAGCCCTTCCAATCTGGTACAGATCACAGTTTCTTTTGTCAACACATCTCCCTTTTCTATCACATATTTGACTTTCCTAAGGACTTCATCTTCCTCCATACCTTTCTTCCATTCATCTGTTGTTACCATCTTCATTTTGATATAAAGCCCCCAATCTTCCTCCTCAATGCGCTTTTCATGCTCATCACCCACACACAAGCGGGACACACAATCAGACAGAATGTTTCTTTGCCCTGGCACATATGCCACATCATATTAGTATTCTTGTAGGGCCACGACCCATTTCCTTTACTTGATGACAAACCATCCAGCCCCTCCTTCAATAAAGTCTCGCTCTACTGAACATTTCGCAGCTAGCAGTTCCTTCTCAATTGTGGAGTAGTTCTCTTCAGCTCCTCTAAGCAAACGTGATGCAAATGCATTGACACACTCCGTATCACCCTCCATTTGTGTGAAATATCCCCCAGGCCTGTGTTTCTGGCATCCATGGAGATTATGGATCTGCGACCCAACTTAAAGCCTTTAAGAGATGGGATGGATTCTAAAGCGGTCTTGATGGGTTTGACTTCTCTGGCACACTCAGACTTCTCTGTGCCCCCTCCCACCCTCATGCCCCTGTGACTGTCTCTGTGCCCCTCACACCCAATGCCCCCGTGACTGTCTCCCTCCTCCTACTCCCATGCAGCCGTGACTGTCTCTGTGGCCCCCTCCCACCTCCATGCCCTGCGTGACTGTCTCTGTGCCCCTCACCCACCCCCTGCCCCCTCCTGAATGGTTTACGCCCCTCCCCCCCTGTTCGTTCTCCCTTGTTGTAGTTTCTTCCCTCCTTCTCCCCTCTCCCTCTCCAGCACTTAGCTAGTTCATACTTGTCTATTGTACTGACATGTATGATGGTTGCACGTCAATGTCCCACCCCCTCCTTTTGTTTCTTCTCCTTCCCTCCCACCTAGCATGACTCGATAGGTCTTCTGACCTATTATGTTGTTGCTTGTTTTGCCCTTCCCCTCCTCCTCTCCTCTCTTACCTCTGTACCTACCCTACACCCTCCTCCCCTCACCCACACCCCTTCCTCCTCCTGTTAATTTCTGGCACTACCTCAATTGCCGTCAGGCATAGTAATCGTAGCTGCCTGTCTTTCACAGCCATCTGCCCTCTTCTCCCGCCACCCCTCCCCTCTCTCTGTTAAAGTCTGGCACTACCTCAATTGCCGTCAGCATTAGAAATTGTAGCAGCCCTGTCTTTCACAGCTACCTGCCCTCTACTCCCCCCACCCCTCCCCTCTCCTTGCTAACTCTGGCTCTACCTTTATTGCTGTCAGGCATAGTAATCGTAGCCGCCTGTTGTTTTGCAGCCACCTTGCCTTCTCCTCCTCCCTCCTCTCTTTTATGTCCATTAGCACTTACTTCTATAATTTGTCCCGTGACCTTTGATAGCTGCTTGTCTGTCTCCCCCTTCCCTCCTACTCTTCTCCTCCAAGTCCCCCCCAGCACTTTCTAATCGTCGTCTGACTAGCATGATTGTTGCTTGTGTTGTTCCGCTCCTTCCCCTTCACTCCATACACCCTCTCCCCCCGCCCCCTCCTCTTGTTATAATCATGCACTACATCAGTTGTTGTCAGGCATACTAATGTTACTGCTCGTTTTTGCCTTCATTTTTCCCTTCCCCTCTCCTCCTTAATTGTTCCGTGCACTTGCACTATCTGAATGTCGCCAGGCTGATTATGATAGTTATTTCACATTCTGAATTGTTTCATGGACCTGTAAGAATGTAATTGTATTCTCCCATGTTCCCTCCCTCCTTGAAGCCCTTTGAAACACATTGTGTATAGGCGAGACTGATGCAGCTAATTTAATTAGATATGAAAGTGCACTTCACTAGCGTGATGTACTGTAGGTGCAAGGCACAGCGTCTTTATTTGGGCTGTGAGCCCGCTCTCCTTCAATCAATGATAGCACTTCAGTAAGCCCAGCAGTGACTGTTCGTTACTTGGCAACTGTAGGCTCTGTTTGCCGCTGTTTCTGGAATGTTGCTACAATGCTTCTACGTTGCCTGACAGCACGTTGACTCAAAAGCTACAATGTAGTCGAGTACCCTCTTCTAATGTTTACCAACGTTGCAGCACTGCTTCACATTGCTTGCCAACATGTCCAAATGTGACGCAGCCGGGCGCACTTTTCAAAGGCCGCTTAGCACAACTAGAAAAAAGTGCACGCATCTGCTTTAACTGACCTTTTGCTTGTCCAAAAAACAATTAAAACTGCTGCAAACTGTGCATAGTACACATAAGCTGCTAATGAATAATGAAGTGAAATGTTGTGCCCTTACCTGTCAGATCAGGCACCTTAAAGAATACTGGTTACAGTGGAGCAGTTGGAGACAGGAAACCTTGGGCACACGCGGTCCGGGCCTGTAGGCGCTCGTCACCAAATCGAAGTAACTGAGCGAGCCAGAGGTAAAATTTGAAGTAGGTTTCTTTTTAGTTAAGTCCTTTAAACCCATCAGCAGCACAGCGTCCATCCATCCAATCGGCGCTCTCAATCTATCAACTGCCCTCACTCTTGATCTGGAACCCTTATGGTTCTCACCTTCCAGAATGCATATCACCAGACAGATGCACATACTGGCATACTACAATATAGAATCAATTTCACGCATAGCCTAGAATGGACACCCCATAATAAATGTTTTTACTTTTTTCATTGCCCAGATGTCCATCTTCATATCCAGACCAGCAATCTATGATGATCTTCTTTAGAACCTCCTCCCCATACATATTGGAAGCTTGTGGCTCCTGCTGCTTTTTGACTTCGACTGTAATAATGTCTCTTTGTGCTTGCCACCTACACCCTCTGTCCTCCTTAGTGCCAAACACCAAAAACCCCTGTACTTGCATCTTCAGTGCCGATTCTCCTTATTCTGGACTACATCCCCAGAGTCCCCGGACACTTGTATGCAGTAGCGACTTCAGGGGACTGCTGATGACGGAGGTCAACTTGATTGCCTTAAATATCATCAAAGAGGAAATGCTACGGATGTTCTTCATACTGAGAAGGACTTTGCTGTTTCAGCTCGGTTGCAATCTCACCCTGGCAGTTTCTGCCCCCACACACCATCCTGGCTAGTGCTGATTCAAATTTCTTGACTATTTCTCACCAAGGCTGATTTTTCTGTCCATGAGTAGATACTGCAGAAACCCCAGGGGCTCTATGCATACTTAGGCATGGACGACAGAGGCATCATGGGAATATCTCTGTACGGCCATGCATTTATAAAATCACTATATCAAAGAACTGCCTTTTATACACTTAGATCTGGATGCAGGACTTCCTACAACTTCATTGATGGCCAAACTCAAAGAATGTTTTTTTGTCCGAGAGCATCCATTTGCTGGATTAACTGAAGAGGGATGGTCAAATTCACCCCTTCTATAAGGTACATGACATGGAAGGAAGAACAGGAGATACTGTGATCGCCCATACTATTACGGACCAATTCCTAGAACTCCAATGATCTATCAATATGTCGAGAGGTACCCGCTCAACTAGCCATACAGACTAGGAGCAGTACAAACCTTACCAAGAGTGGATGAAGAGCCTCAGGCTGCAACTAAAAGAGACCTCAATTGACAGTATTGATTAAAGCCACAAGAAGCCATGTACTGATGTTGTTAGAGACACTGCGACATAGCACAGTTAGACCTGTAGCGCACGTGCCATCCACACATCAGGACACAAACACACACTCAGACGAAGAACATGAGCATACACTTCTATAGTTAGATGACAGATACATATACATACTGTCATTGCTTTTATTATTTTGTCATTAGCTTACATGCAGCAACGCAGAAACAACAAGAAGCAAGATATCCTGAGTAAAAGGTTGCATATGCTTATATGCAAATAAACTTATGGAACTGCAGGAGCAGCTATGGGTACTGACAGAACCACGTGTGACTAACATTTGGAGGATATAGAATAGCACAAACATGTAGAAGCCTGTTATGGCTTAGGAAAACTAGAGCAGGCCACAAGCCCCTCAGCAAGCGCTGAGCTGAATTCAGGCTGAACAGAGAGCCAACATGTGAGACAGGACCCGCTGACAAGGCCACCAGATACTAGTTACATTCCATTCTCTGAACGACAGTAGCCCCAGGTGCAATAAATGCAAATAATTCCTCATAATTCAGAGTAATTCAGAGATGCATAAGCACCAAATCGTGTGTCTCCGAACACGTGACTCGGCCGACTCAGATGATGAATCTAAATCAGAAGCTGGGAAAGAGAGTCGGTCTCACACCGCCAGACAGAAGCTTGCAATAAAGATGTTACAACGTGAAACAAGTGTTGCACGAAATGAACTGGCACTCTCATAGATTATGGTGGTACACACAAGTTACAATGCAGGCACATAGTCGTTCTCATTACCTTGGAAACGTACACCAAGAGCTGAGAATCATTGCGGATTCCAGTTCTGGGGAAGTATGCTCTAGCCAACCACAGTTCAGTATCCTAAGGGTGGGTAGCAACGAGCGAGAACCAATGTTAAGACCCTCACACTGCAACATTGTTTAGAGATAGTAATTTGGGGATGGACCAGGCCAGCTACCTGAAATACGAGAGAAAGTAGACTAATATGTATAGTGTCCACTATAGGTGGACCATCACTCAGTACCCAATCCAGTAGTGCGATAGGTTTTATGCGAGAGGGCCCAGGTTGTGACATCATTATGATGCAATCAGGGTACAAATCTGATCTGCGAGCCAGGAGATGTTGAGATGTCTTTAGATTTTCTTCGATCCTTGTAGTGATCCCTGTTGTTTTTGGCTGTAATAAACTGCAGTTTGTACTTGCTGTCTGACTGGGCATACGTTAATTTTAGGAGAAGGGGTTGGGCCTTCCGAGAATTCACAAACTCCTAGTAGCGCCCAAAACCTACCTGGGAGTATGTCCCCAACACGTTGGTAGCAGAGGATGGTTGGCTCTGCCAGCCCGGCACCAAGTCGACTGCTTTGCCGCTGAACCTGAGAGGCTGTGGGACCCTCACATATTTGGAGAAGGACAGGAGAACGCGTGCCCGTTTAAAGGGCGTCAGGAGCCGTTTGGAAATCACCCCGCCCGAGATTGGCAAGTTGTCCAGGCAGACCAGGCCAGGGAGCCGAGCGCCTTGACGGGGAGCTGGCAGCCGAGCAGCACCAGCACAGCACAGAACTTAAGGATTGGTCCAGACCGACAGCAATTGTGGGTCTGAGGAAGGGTACTGAGTTTGTTTGTTTGTTTGTTTGTTTATTAATTCTAATGCGCACCAGACCCAGAAGTAACAGGGTGCAGCAATAGGAAAATGCAAAGCTTACAATGCTACATATTATACAAGTTACAATAAGGTACAAGGAATCACAAAATAGTGAGTAAATTACAATTAACAGTGTGGATAGTAAGACATAGTTCAGCTAGGAGTATAGGAATGGAGGCGTAGTATCATAGCCTAAAGGTAGGGAGGACAAAGGGCAAGTGCGGCTTAGGAGATAGGGTGACTAATGGTCATTGGAAATGATATGTTGGATGGCGTTCCTTCTGAAGAGTGGGTAGGGTTGGACTGCTCTCAGGTTATTTGGTAGTGAGTTCCAAATTTTGGCAGCCTTCACTGGGATACTGTTGCCACCAATCGTAGTTAACTTATATCTAGGTACTTCTAGGCAATTGGCGTTAGCAACTCTGGTTGGTCTAATAGAGGTTCTTTTATGTAGTTTATTCATGACTTAGCTGGGGGCAGCATTGTTTAAAGCTTTATGTGTCAGTGAGATCATTTTTAGCTGTATTTTATTATCTGTGGATAGCCATTTATGTTGGCGTCTGATGGCGGAGATGTGTACTCTTTTGTTTATGCCAAGCGCTGCTCGCAAGGCGTTATTTTGTAATGTTTGTAGTCTCTGAATGGTGGTTTTGTTAGCGCCACTGTAGAGGGCATTGCAGTAGTCGATTCTAGAGAGTATTAATGCTCGGGCCAGGATCATAGTTAGTGTAGGTGATAACCAGAAGATCCAGATCGTCGAACAGGGGTTTGGTGAAGATGTTATATCTGGGTTGGGGAGACACAAGAGCCCTGGGGAACACCACACAAAATGGCGGTGGGGTCCGCTGCTGCCGATGGGGAGAATACTCTCATAGTTCTCTCACTCATGAATGATTCTAACCATCTGATGGCCTCAGGAGAAAAGTGAGCAGCAGAGTCCAAGTGTCTGCAAAGGACCTTGTGGTCGACTAGGTCAAATGCAGCTGAGAGATCAAGTAGGAGCAGGAGTGCTGTCCTCCCTTTAGCTCTCATTCATCAATTTGGGTCTTTAAATCGATTAAGGAAGTTTCCGTTCCGTGTAGTGGACGGAAGCCAGATTGTCTAGCTCCTAGAAGCTTGTGCAGATCAAGGTGTTTTTGTATATGAATGTAGGCAGCTTTATCCAGTATTTTGAGGAGGAATGGTACCGTGGTAATAGGACAGTAATTAGTCGGGATGAGAGGGTCTAGTGTCCGCTTTTTAAGGAGTGGGAGCACCTAGGAGTATTTTAAGTTGGCTGGGATGGTGCCTGATGCAAAGGAGGCGTTAATCAATTTGGAAATGAATGGTGATAAATATCTAGCAGCATCATTTATTAACTGTGCTGGGCAAATATCGCCTTTGCAGTTACACGGTTTGAGCGAGAGAATGATTTTTTCTACCTCTAAGGGAGAGGTTTTGGAGAAATGAAATTTGTTGTTATGCGCCCCAAGTGAGTCACTAGGCAACTGGATATTGGGCATGTCCTGTAGATTCAGCATGTCTTTTTTTTGCTGTATTTTGTTTTGGAGTGTGTTTATTTTGTTTGCTAGCGCATGTTGGATGTCTGCACACCAAGGCTTATCCTTGGTAACTAGATCAGGTGTGGCTATTGGTGACTCTAGTTCTTTCAGTATGGAGAAAAGTTCCTTCATGCTGGAGTTAGAGTTGGCAATGCGTTCATCATAAGAGTTCCTTTTGGCAAGGAAAACATCATTTTTATAACGCGAGGAGATGGAAGTTAGTTTTGCTTTGTTTTCGTTGGAAGGGCATAGTCTACAGGTGTTTTCGCCTTTTCTTTTTAAAAGGCGTAGGTCTCTTAATTGTGGCGTAAACCATTTATTTAGATGAGCTTTGGGTTTACTTGTTCTAAGTTTAAGAGGGGCGATTTTATCCAAGGTAGTGAGCATGATATTATTATATGCCTGGACTTGAATGCTAGGGTCTAAGTTGTCTGGCAGTGCATTTACTGTTGGTAGAATGGCAGGGATAACTTTGTCCACTGTAATACATGGGAGATGGTCTGGATGTTGATAGGTTGAAAGACACAAGTGAGTGGTCTGTCCAGGGCTGAGGAGAGATAGAAGAGATAGTAACTGTACAGTTACAGTCCGCTATCCAGTCCAATGTTCTCCCCTTTGAGTGGGTTAGGTTTATTTAACTTTCTGAGACAGACTGAGGCGTTGATGATATTGGCTATATCTAAAGCTTGTTTATCCGTTGGATCATTAAAGCGTAGGTTGAAATCCCATAGTAAGAGAAGTTGAGAGGTCGGTTTGAGGTTGTTAGTAATTATAGTGTGCAGATACTCCTCAAAGGTGCCTAGAGGACCTGGGGGTCTGTATATTAAATGGATGGTGAGAGATTGTATGTTGTTTATCTGGAATTTAGCAGAGAGGTTTTCACAGGATTGCAAGGTTTGCGAGGGGCTATTCTGAGAGAAAGGCTCAATTTTGAAATAATGGCAATTTCGCCACCTCGAGAGCCGTCTCGATCTTGTCTGGTTATGGTGTAGCCTTCTGAGATAGCTAACATAAGTGATGGGCCTGCTGCGTTATGTAACCAAGTCTCGGTTACCGCTAGGAAATCCAGATTACTTTCTGTGATTAGATCAGCTATGTCAAGGGCATGGGCAACACGCGATCTCGCGTTGAGAAGTGCTCCTTTAAGTGGTGATGCCTCCTCTACGGTTTTAACCTGGCTAAGAGTGGATGAATTTGTATCCGTAGGTTTGACCTTATATCTTTTAGTTTGTGTGGCATTTATATCAGAGGCAGAAGGTAGATATGGCAGGTTAGTATGATTCTGTTTCATATTGTGCAGGTAGTTTGTCTTCAAATTTGGTGGTGGTAGGGCTCTTCTCAGAGGTTCACATAATTTAGTGAGTCTTGCGTGGAGTTTAAGATTTCTATCATGTATGGTACATGGGAGGGAGGAATAGACTTCTGTCCCTGGGGCACCATGGTGTTTGGATTGAGAGGTGGTGGGATTATAGAGAACTATCTTTGGCAGAGTGGGTGAGATAGGGTCTGATACGGAAAAAGAGTGCTCAGTATGGCATTCCTGACTCATGGTATTGTGGAGTATCGTTTAGTATTGAAGAATAGTCCATAGGCGCCCCTCTTCGAGAACGAACATGGCCCATTGACCTGTTCTTTGGGAAGGTACCCACTTGAGAGTCTGCAGCCACACTTTAGCTCACTGTACCTTTCTCAGATGGGAAATATCCATTTGCATATCAGTCTTTGTCCCACCCACATGGGCAGTCCAGCACCGAAATGCTATGTCAATTCCCTTCTGAACAAGAGTACCAACAACAACTCCATACACGTTTTTCAGCCTTGTTGGGCCTCATCAGTGAGGTGGAGCTGTGCCTCTCTAAGCACAGTGAGCAAGGGGTTCACGTCTGGATGACCCTAGGAAATTTAGGGTGACTAAACCTAAGTCCCTTAAACAATGAAAAAATAGTCCATAAGCGCCCCTCTTCGAGAAAGACATGGCCCATTGACCTGTTCTTTGGGAAGGTACCCACTCGAAAGTCCGGAGCCACACTTTAGCTCAATGTACCTTTCACAGATGGGAAATATCCATTTGCATATCAGTCTTTGTCCCAACCACATGGGCAGTCCAGCAGCGAAATGCTATGGCAATTCCCTTCTGAACAAGAGTACCAACAAACAACCCCATACACGTGTTTCAGCCTTGTTGGTGGAGCTTTGCCTCTCTGAGCACAGTGAGCAAGGGGTCCATGGCTGGATGCCCCTAGGAAAGTTAAGGTGACAAACAAAGTCCCTTAAACAATGAAAAAATTGTCCATAGGCGCCCCTCTTCGAGAACAACAAGTGTAGTATCTGATGACACAGACAATGAACAGGGATTGAATCCAAATAGGGTACTAAGAGCAGCAGAGGTGTACTCAAATCCGACATATAAGCCACCACCATACACTAAAGAGGATAAGCCGAAGGGCACAGGACAGCCAGTTAATGGTGCAGGGGCGAGCAGTGAGGCACAACCGTGCGTGAAGGGCATAATTCGAGTGCATAATTATGAACAAATGGATAGCAGCGCAGGTACTGTTAAAGCTTCAAGGGAAAACAGATAGAGAGGCAGAAGACCTGAGACAATAAAAAGCCTGAAAAAGGACAGCAACACAACAGACTGGGCAGAACTAATGGAGGAGGAGGACAGAAGGGAGAAGGACAGGGAAGTGAGGTTAGAGCGCGAGGTCAGAGAGAGAAGGAGTGAGAAGAAAATGGAGCGAAAAGATAGGGAACGAAGAAGGGAAGAAGAGAAGGAAGATTTGGAATGGGAACGAGAAGAAAGGATATAAAGAGATCTGAAGGAGAGTAAGAGAGCGGAAAGGGAGATGAGGGAGAAAAGGGAGAGAGCGGAGGAACTGAGAAAAATAGCAGAGCAAGAAAAAGGCAAGTTAGCAGAGAGGGAACAGAGGAGGTCACAGTTGGCCAGATTGGCAAGAGAACAATCGTGCAGGGAGGAGGACAAGGGAGCAATAAGGGTGGTGAATCGACAGGTAGTAATGGATAGGGATAGGGACAGGAACAAACGGGAGGAGGACGAGTGAGCTGAGCCAGATAGCACAAATTCACGAGGCAGGAGCATGGCAGGAGGGAGTGGAGCAGGCCTAGGTGGCCTGGGCAGGAGGAAGCAAATATGATTTAGGAGACATCAGTCTTAGCAGGAACCTAACACAGACTTGACATCGAGGTGATGGAGTTTTGCTGACGATTTCTGTAGTAACATGGACACAGGATCCGACAATGATGACAATTACAGTGAGGACGAGAGGGGGAGCAGCACCGATCACAGTCCACGGGGACAGACCCGTGGACATCATGGGAATGTAGGATCCAAGGAGCAGGAGGGGCCAATTTAGAAGAGCAGGCATAGCAGACAAATGAAGTTGCACCACACACAACACATGTGTTAATAGACAAAGGGATCTCCCAGGACGAAGGAGGGAGGAGACAGCGATAGCATGGTTGAGAGGACAATTGTCTAGAGCTTATGATGAGAGCAAACGAGTTCCCAGCGCAGGTACTGTTAAAGCTTCAAGGGAAGACAGGCAGAGAGGCAGAAGGGGCAACCAACCACCTTGGCCAATCCCTCCTCATAAGTAAGACACTTTGATTTGTGCTTTTATGAAGAAATGCTAATGCCATAGTTATTAGTTGTTTCTTTTCCATATCAGAAAATTAAGGAAAGTGGTGCCTCCGCACAGATATACACCTGAGGATGGACTATGCTAAGGCTCTCTTTGTAGAACTGCCTGTCAACCGTATTTGGAATCCGCAGAATGTGGCTGTATATTTAGTCTGTCACCTCTGAAATAGAGACCAAGTAACTAAGCGCATCTGTTTCTTACACAGCCTATCTAATTAAAAATGCACGAGTCTTACCATGAACGTACCGTCGGCAGTAGCCCCAACCTATCCTTCACAAGGTATTTCACTCACCACAAACTATGCAGCAGTGACCACTACCTTTTCCCCTGTCCCCAATCAGATTCTTCTCTAAAGTGGACCATTTATTTGCAGCTCAGATTTCCCTTACTCCAAATGCACTTCCACTGTACCTGCAGAAATAAAAATGTGTTCAGGCCTTTGAAGGCACTTGAAAGCCGGGATGTGTTTAAAGAAGCTCAGCATAGGTCACCAGCTCACCACTGGCAAGAGACTGCTTCTTGGTATCGTGCTCTATATGGGTGCACCCACTTCTTTCAATCTATTTTTAATACATCACTGTAAATTCCAAAGGTGCTGGCATCATATAGGAATGTCAACTCATATGGATCCATATGATATGATATGATATGATATGGCATTTATAACGCGCCTATGCACAAGTGTTTCAAGCCGTGACGAGGCAGGGAGGGGGAACAGAGGGAAGACAGACAACGATCCTACTAGGCCAAGTGTCATTCAGATTGCGCAAGTGCATGGGAAGGGGAAGGAGGAAAGTGCGGAAGGGAGGGGCAGTGAAGTACTTGGGATAATAAAATAGATAACAAAGTAAGAGTACGGCCAGCAGATGGCAAGTGCAAGGGTAAGTGCAGACAACAGGTGTCAAGTGCTGGTAGTAGGACTGTAGGGATACAGAAAACAGTCACCAAGTGTGGGGTTGCCAGGAAGGCAGTGTAGGAGTGCGACTGGCAGGTGAGTGGGCCTGGGCCCGAGGGTGGCCAGGTAACTAGTCACGTTTCAGTATCAGCCAGGAAGTCAGCAGGGGAGTGGAGGAGAAAAGCAGAAGCAAAGAGAAGGTTTTGAGGTGCTTCCAGAACCAGAGATGATTCTCCTGAAGTTTCAGGGAGGCAGGGAGGCTGTTCCAGAGGGAGGGCCCCAGCCGAAGAAAGAGATCTACCACCAACTCATTCCTTGGAGAAGCGTCTGACACAATGGGAGTTGGAGGCCAATGAGCGAAGAGCTCGACAAGGAAGATGAGCGAAGAGCTTGAGAAGGAAGGTAATTAGGAAGGAAGATAATTAGAAGGTATTGAGGCCCCAGTCCCCAGAAGGCCTTATGGACAATGCAGAGGGTTTTGAACTTAATCCTCGCAGCCACTGGGAGCAAATGCAGAGATTTCAGTCCTGGAGAGATACGATCCCTGGGCTTGAGGGCAAGTCTCACCGTCCTGTTCTGGACGAGTTTCAGAGGGCGGAGAGTAGAAGCAGGCAGATTTAGAAAGAGGCTGTTGCAATAGTCCAGCCTGGAGAGAACCAGAGCTCTGGAGACAGTGAGCTTCTGGGGGAAGCAGAGGAAAGGAAGAATACCTCTGAGGAGGTACAGCTGGTAGTGAGACTTCTTAGAGACGTCAGAGATGTGAGGAGAGAACGAGAGTGTGGAGTCGAAAATTGACCCCGAGGTTTCTGGCCTCACAGGTGGGAGCAGGAGGAGGGCCAAGAGAGGCCGGCCAGAGAGTGACAGGAAAGGAGGGAGCGGGTGTGCCAATGAGGAGAATCTCGGTCTTACTGGCATTATAACCTCCACCAAATTTCTGATATTACCACATTGCTAGAAGAAACCGTCCCAACCCAACGCTGTGAGACTGTAGAGGAGAGTGCTTATTGCACCAAATTCAATCTGCATTCCACCCTGAATATGCAGCAGAATCAAGCAGACCCTTGATCACCGGAAACTGGCTTATTTGTGTAACTGGACAACAGCGTCATCGTCTTTTCAGGGTTGCGTGGTGATGAGGGCAGCCGTCCAGCCTTGTTCAAGTTTTTCCCTCTGAACCATGATTGGTGCAACAAGCTGATCCCCTTCTTTATTATTCAACACTCATTTCAGGGGGTTGCAGGTTGCCGTAGGAAACATCATTATAACAAAGCATATTCAATATCTATGTTCTGTGTCATGTCCAGAGTATTTGGTCCCTTGTTTTCCAGTTGCTCAATAGCACAAACAAGACTCAGATTCCTTTAAAGGTATCCAGAGCCCTAAAAGGAATGACTGTAACATTTTGGGGAGATTTATGTTGGTCCTTATAGCTTGAATAGGTCATAATGTGCAGAAGTGTAGTGTGTCCAAGATAGAAACATATACGGTTGGCTCCCCTACTCCAACCTATACCTGTCTGTGGCAATCTTAATTAATTACCTGTCCTATACCAGCTCTGCAAGTAACAACATGTGGTGCCCTTTTCATTGGCCTCCTATATTGGCCAACTCACGAAGATTCAATTGTTGCCATGCCCATCTACTGAAGAAGCTGGCCCCACTGTCAGCACTACAGTAGCCATTTCTATGGTACTATTCAATACAGACTATGTGAATTCTGTCCACATAGTGGTGCAGACATATGTGACACATAGATTGCATCCTACAATTGATGGCCTGTCTTTCTAGCAACATACTTTAAGGGGCAACTGCCCCATAGACTCCTCCAACCTAAGGCCTCAAGCTAAAGGTCTTATTAGTTTCTTTTTTTTACAATGTTACTTTTCTGTGGAAGAAACAACCACTACACATGCAGAATGGCACAACAAAACCACCTCTTTTGAGGCAGCCTCTCGAGACCTGGCTGTTTTCAGTTGACGCTGCTGGTGTCTCAGCTAAGCACTAGTACCAGAAGATGTAGGGACCTGCTCTTTAAATTCAATTTAACACAAATGAACATGCCAAATATAAGGTATTTCTGGTGACAGCCAGGAAACTACATCTTATGCTAGATGTGTGACTTTTGCTTCTCTACTTTATTGTTTGCTTCTCACAGTTAAATAACTGTTATTCCACCTGTGAGCAACCTTCAAATGGAGTTGAGAAAGACCTAAGCAAAAACATATTGCACCTACACCTTGAAATAGAACAACACTTATCCAAATATTGTGAATGAGTAGAAGAGCTTGAAGAAAGAGTGACTGAAAGGTTAGACACCTCAACACTGTCCTTTGAATTGTTTCAATAATATGAACACCAAATTATTCAACTAAACCTGCAAATAAATGATAGCGGAAATAGAAGCAGTCAAATTATGAGATTTAGGCCATCCCTGAAAAAACTGAATGTCTTTTCCATTAACTCTCTCTGAAGGGCCATGCCTTCATAAAAGACAGGAATCTTCTCCATGGACGTAACTAAAAGGTGTGCACACATCTGCCTGTTATCTGCTGATTTAATCAGATGAAATCAATTTAGAAATCAATGGACCATGTCCTTAGGGCAAGTAGATGGTAGATTTGAGGGGTGGTGCACATATATTTTCAATGTAACATATTCATATGCTTTTCAATGAGATCATTAGAGCTGATTTTAGGGTACAGGAAAGTGCCCCTTGTATTCCTTCCCTCTGGACATCCTCTGTCCCTTCCATTCTCCACGCTGTACTACCCCACTTTACCACGGCAATTGTTATGGGGCTTCTGCCTCCTTACTGAGCTGGATATATACAGGCCATAACAAGGGGCCATATTTAGTCTTATTGGTGAAGTTGTTTATTTATTTATCGGTGTTTATAAGGCACTTATACAGCAAGGCAGTGTTTCAAAGCACCACAAGGCAAAATGGAAGGGAACAGGGGAGCAAATAAACAATATATTTGACAATTAATGAATAGGAACAAAAATCAGTGCTACTAGGCCTTGTGACATTCAGAACGTGCAGGTGCAGTGAAAAGGAAACAGGGGGTTGGGGTATGTGCATTTAGTGTCCCCGGGGGGGGAGGAAGTGCCACAGGTGCATATTGGGGGGGCCCAAAGGTAATTGCAAAGGCAAAGACGTACCAGCGAATGGGGAGGTCTACCATCCAACAGGCAAGTGCAGGGCGCAGGCACACCATCTGACAGGCAGGTGTGGGCCCAGAGGATAATGCAGGCAGGGGATGCTGGTGGCGATTGGGCATACGGCCAGGATCCTGTTGGACTCATGAGGGACCAGGCTGCCAATCTCAGTGACAGAAGGGATGGTTACACGGGAGGGGGAGAGGGAAGGAGGAGTAGAGAAAGGTCTTGAGTTGTTTGTAGAACTTGAGGTGATCCATTTCAAGACAGACAGAGAGAGGGAGACTATTCCATAGGAGGGAGCCAGCTGAGGAAAGGGATTGGCCCCCAGCTCTTAAATTGGCATAAAACCTTGAGCAACCAATGCATACATTCTAGTGAAAATCAATTTGTCATCCTGACCTTATCTCATGCTGCCCCGCGAGCAGAGGCGTTGCTTGGGGGGGAAGCTGAGGGGGCTATAGGCCCGGGTCATTTGGCTGTAGCCTCGGATAGAAGCTCAGGGGCTACAACCAAAAAGCGAGCTAGACCCAAGTCCGGCAGTCCCGACAGTTCCGACATTAGCGTAGCCCCAGATATTTTTCAAGACCTAGCAACACCCCTGCCCATGGATCACCATTAAATCACTTTCAAATATGGTAATTTACAAATAAAAATAAATAGGAAACTAGGGTGCTAGGCATGTCAACAGAGAGGATTTACATCTCTTTCTAGTCTGGGACAGACGATGAGAACATTTCAGTTTTACTGAGACCCCACACAGACACCATACATTTCACAATGTATCACTGCATCTTTTTTCCACATCGGCCTTTTGAGTTGGGTGATTAACTTTTTATATTATTGAAAATGATTAAGAGGCCCTAGGGAGGTGTCTTAACTACCAATCAGCAGTTCTTTAAGCAGTTCTGCTACATGTTCAATTGTGTCATCCCATTGGGTTCTTAAATCTGTAATTTTAAAATTGAGTTCTGGCGATGCCTAGGCACTTTAATAGGACTGGATTAACTATTTTCCTTCCTGCTCTTTTCCACAGGTGCCATCTGCTATCTTTTCATCAGCGTCAAGCACAATTTAGATTCACCCCTCAGAGAAAGAAGACACAACTAAAGAGTTGTCTGCAAGCACAAATGCTTTTAATCCAAATTAGCCATCACCTTGTTGCGGAAAGAGAAGATTATGCTGCAGAGATATTAATCAAAATGTCTCTCAATTCTTCCTCCAACCACTTCCCTCTCACCTCTGACCCCCAGTGCTTTGCTATAGTGTCTGTCCAGGTGGAGTGCAGCACATGACAAGCCAGCATTCAGCAAATCAACACACTATCGATGCACTTTCAATTGCAGGATCAGTGTGAAACACAACTTTAAAGATGTCATTGTCTAGTCTCCCTGTATATGTGCAAATTGAACTCCTCCAAAAAGTATTAACTATGGAGAAAGCACCAGCATATGTGCCAAAACAAATATATTGGCTAATGAAATGCAGGATCAATAAGTTTCAAAGAGGCTCTTTGACACTGGGCTAATGATGGCTGCCTGGACGGCGTAGGAACAATCCTGATAGAAATACTAGTCTTAGAGATAGCTACTACTGGAGCACAGCCCTTCTTGATCTTGTTCTCAAAAGAGCAGCAGTGAAAGAAAATAACTCAGGAACCAGTACTAATTATTGGGCTCATCAAGCAATGACGGGTAGAAGAGGTAAACACGGGCGATGATGATAAGGAATAGGTAGGAATGCTTACTACCACCCTGACCCTGGCGTTAGATTCCATGAGTGAACCACTATAGCAGCCCACACTTACAAGAACAATACAGGGTTATGTTGTAATAATGTGATTGTGGTATTTTAACCAAATAAATAATCCATTACATTCATCTGAGAGTTTCATGTAGTATACATTGGATTGGGAATGTAGCTCCGAGGCGACGCGCTTATCCTGGAAGCAAGACAACCCAGAGCAGCATGGGCTTGAATCCTGTCTCCAAGCTTAGAGGCTGGTCTTAGGCAGTACGCGCAATATAAAAGCTCCATGTATTTCTAATGTAATTAACTAAATCATAAAACAGTACACAATGAGTTTTTCATTGAAGATATTGATTTATCATTTACAGATATAATACTTAACCGGCAGCTAATTGTTTTGATCAATTGCACACACAGATTTGTCGATCCGTAGTTATAAATACACTCGTACTTTTCACTACACAAACCTCTGTTTCAAAGGCACTCGAAATCCAAAACCTTTCAAATCACAGAATGAGCAAAATGAAACTATTGAGTTCTAGGAAAAGAACTCAATGCACAGATGCTATCACTGTGCACACTATTGCATTATGTACCGGATAATCAGAGAGATATTTTTTATACTCACAGTTTGTCGCAACTCTGCAAAGCAGCAACTCAGAATGAACTGACTACGGAAGGTCTGGTACTCAACGCAAACCTCCTTCCCATAATGTTAATGAAGCCTCGTGGGTCCAACAGAAGTGAAGCCATGGGCTCCAATCAGAGACAGAGCTATTTATAAACAATGCAAGGGGGACGGCTTAGCACAGTCTGTGTAATTGACCATTGAACTCTGTTCATAGATGTACATATGCTTCAAACAACACTAATCATGTGAAAAACAAACTAAGTAGAGTTTTCTGGGAATTAATTAATGCTGTACATTAACTGGTAAGCTTACATGACAACACTCCGATTCTTTTTGTTTTTGTTTTTACAACTCCACATTGCAGGGGGTTGGTCTAATAAATCTGCTCCTGTCAGTTTACTGGTCACTATAAAAAGGGATTTCACACTACCAAGCTCTCACATAAAGTCATATGTGGAGCCATGTGAGGTCAATTTGGACATTGAAAAAATCGACTACATACAAAGAAGTGTAAATGTCTGATTTTCATTGCAACATAAACGACTTTAAAGTACCATACAAGAGTGGGTACATGTGGTCGACCCATACGTTGACCTGGCTGAGCTTTTAAAAGGGTGGTATTTGAGCATGTGCACACTAAGCGCTTGCATATTGTTAGCTGGGATCTCAAGACCCCACTTATTTTTCTTAGAGTCGAAATCTGTCTCAAAGTCTGCAAAGAGCAACACATCATGAAAGAAGATTGGACATTTGGAGGAGGTTTGGATTTTTTTCAGATTGATTCTTAGGAAAATTGCTATAGAAAAACAATCACAAGTACAGGCTGCAATGGAATGGTGGAGAGAAAGACTGGAGAGGGTGTTTGCAAGAGGAAATAGAGTCACGGGCTGCTGTTCATATCATCCAGCTAAGACAGTACTTGTAACTCAGCTGTAAGGTATCTCAATAGGTTAGTGTACCTGCTGCAGCGATATTTGTAACACAAAGTTCACTGGATTGTAATCTGGGTAAGGAACAGCTCAGACTTCGATGCATCTGAAGTTGACCAAATACAGACTATTGAAGTGTGTAATTGTGACATGTGATGGCAGACCTCCAGGGACAATCAAATGAGTCTGGTTTTTAGGTATGTCATGGGAGTAAACTAAGTATATTGAGGGATGTTCTTGCACTATAGGAAGTACATGGAAGCAATGGCCTTCCAACAAACCTATCAGGCTGTGCATTTTCTGGCACTGATTGAGAGGACATGATGTCAAGTTTCATCATACTGAGGTTGCTTCCAAGGTATCACACCTGTTAGTCATCTAACAAAAGGCACATCCATTGGAGGCCTGAAATATCCTCACACAGGCCACTGGGGCGAGCAGAGTCAGCCAGCAGTCAGCCCTTGATAGAATGTTTCGCGCCTTGAAACACTTGTGTATAGGCGCTTTACAAATGTCATATCATATCATATCATATCAATGTTGGATAGAGTGAGATCATAGCTCTCAACTCACACGCTTTGGGTGGGTGTCACCCGCCTTGTAAAGAACTGATTCACCCGCTAAGCCTCATGCAAGCTCATTCATTTCAATGGGCTCTCACCCGCCGAAAACAAAATCAGGTTTTTTTACCTGCCTTGGCGACACAAAAGTTTGAGAGCTATGTGCAATTCACCACACAGTATTAACCACTGCAGGCATGCACTATACACAATCCTCTGCAGACATTAGCACTTTGCTTTTTACAGGATGACGATGCACAAGACACATTCAAAACAAATCCATAAGTGTACTTGCTTCAAAGCTTTCCCCAGATCCTGATGACAGAAACTCCTGGCAGACGCTGTGCCTGGTACTGAACCACTGGTATTGCGCCACGCCCACTGTGCCACCCAAAAGGTCCTTGCGTTTTCCCACATGGCACATCCACTCCTTAACATGCCCAGGTTTATTCACAGGATGGAGGTGCCAACTAAAGTCTCAGGTTCTCCACGAGATGCAGCCCCCTGAAAGGTTCTCTGATTTACTTTTGCGGGGCGCAACCACTGACTAGGTTTTCAGGTTCTTCACCCATGAGGCAAATCCACCCCTTAGAGCTCTCATGTTCTCCCACAAGGCACGGCCTTCCAAAATGTTCTCCAGTTTTTGCAAAAAGGGAAGCCACCAACTGAGGCTGTCAGGCTCTTTCATCCGCAGACGCAATGTTGCCCTGCTGGGTGGAGACCACTTAATGCAAGGCCCTCATGTATCCAGGACACGTCCCAAACACCGCGTTCCCGGTGCTTCATTAGGCCGTCTCCTCCCACCACATGAGGAACATACCATACAGCTCATGCAATGCCTACGTGGGGGTCTCCATGTGAAGCCCTGCCACCCCTGCATCTGTGGGGCTGAGACCTGTGTGTGGGTGTGCTCACTGCTCAACCTTAGAGCGCAAAATGTGTAGCACGAGAACTAGGGCACAACCTCAAGTGACCCAGGTGAGCAAACAAGGAAACAAATCATCCTACTATGAAAAACTACAACTTAAAGTAAAATATTCCTTAATACAATGCTACCTCTAAAATACTACACAGAACTGTACAAGACAAACCTACAGAGGGGAACGTGTACACAATTTCTGGGGGATTCTTTGTGTTTTTGATGGGGTTACAAATAGATGTAGCAGCATTTTTTTATTTTTTTATTTTTTTAAAAGGACACAAAAGTGTAAAAGGCAACGTTTTTGTATAGGGAAACGAACGGAAGACACTATGACATACAAAAGGGCATACAGAATGGGTTCAACAACTTTTAAACAGCAATACAAATCCTGTAAACATTTCTGAAGCTGCAAAATGCATAGGGCATCCTACAAGTGTGTGCCTGACCTGTGTAACTCCTCCCCTCACAGCCTAGCAACACCCACAAAGGAAGAAGATGTAAGGTGGGCTTTTTTATAGGGGGACAAGCTTCCATAAGGAGACTCATGGACTCTGATTGGCTGAATGAACTTGGCCAAATGGTTTGGATCACCTGAGAGGCCGAACAAACACAATGACTACATTCATTATTCATCAGAATCTCTGATTGGACAACGAATCATCACGTGAGACCTGAAAGCCCAATGCGAGTTTGTTGTTTATTTGTCTGCACCCAAAACACCATATCGTTTTGACAATAGGAATGAATCTTCACTAAAGGATTTGTCCACCACCACACTCCCATTTCTGAGACACTCATCCAAAATATTGTGCATTCAATAACTGGAGGATTCTTAATGAGTGTATTGAGGGAGTCAACATTTCAGAACACAGTTGGCATTTCTTTTACATTTGCATACTGTCTTCTTTGGGATGTCTATCATGTGTTTTCCAGGGGATGTGTTGCATTAACTGGACTTAATGAGGTAAGGATTGCAAAACACCTACCAGTCTAAGCGTCTGCGTGATTAGACACATGCTAGATTAGATGCCATGTTGTAGAGGTAAAGTTGAAACGACTGAGCGCGTTTGTTTCGGGAAACCCTCATTTTGGTTGACTCATGATTGGAGAAGTGGCAGATTCCTCCTCCCACAGCCGCTTTGCTAGAGCGATCAGGACTCAAAGCACTCACTCATTTGACATCCACGATTAAGCACAGAGGTGCCATCTGCCAGACTTTATTCATAACCTCAGAAAGGCCAGTACGGTTAGGGCAGAGTGAGTCACAGGTCAAGCATACACGATACTGCAGCTCATCCCTTCGACGTTCCTTCATTGAGTACCATCTAGAAGGGGAGGATCACAATTCTCAAGTTAATGGTTGCCCAGCACTTGGGGAAAACCTATAGTATGGTTCAATGGTTCTATGGTTCTAAGATTCTATCATTCTATGGTAAGTTAGGTTGACCTTGCATGTGCTAAGGCAGGTCAGCTCACAAGGCCTGCTGGAACTATTTGAAGGATAGCAGTGCGTAGGCCTAGCATGCGCCTGGCACATGCTGGACACTACTTGAAGGTTAGCCGTGCGTAGGGCCTAGCATGCGCCTGGCACATGCTGGACACTACTTGAAGGTTAGCCGTGCGTAGGGCCTAGCATGCGCCTGGCACATGCTGGACACTACTTGAAGGATAGCGTGCGTAGGGCCTAGCATGCGCCTGGCACATGCTGACACTACTTGAAGGTTAGCCGTGCGTAGGGCCTAGCATGCGCCTGGCACATGCTGGACACTACTTGAAGGTTAGCAGTGCGTAGGGCCTAGCATGCGCCTGGCACATGCTGGACACCTACTTGAAGGTTAGCAGTGCGTAGGGCCTAGCATGCGCCTGGCACATGCTGGACACTACTTGAAGGTTAGCCGTGCGAAGGGCCTAGCATGCGCCTGGCACATGCTGGACACTACTTGAAGGTTAGCCGTGCGAAGGCCTAGCATGCGCCTGGCACATGCTGGACACTACTTGAAGGTTAGCCGTGCGAAGGGCCTAGCATGCGCCTGGCACATGCTGGACACTACTTGAAGGTTAGCCGTGCGAAGGGCCTAGCATGCGCCTGGCACATGCTGGACACTACTTGAAGGTTAGCAGTGCGTAGGGCCTAGCATGCACCTAGCAGTGCGTAGGGCCTAGCATGCACCTGGCACATGCTGGACACTACTTGAAGGTTAGCCGTGCGAAGGGCCTAGCATGCGCCTGCTGGACACTACTTGAAGGTTAGCAGTGCGAAGGGCCTAGCATGCGCCTGGCACATGCTGGACACTACTTGAAGGTTAGCAGTGCGAAGGGCCTAGCATGCGCCTGGCACATGCTGGACACTACTTGAAGGTTAGCCGTGCGAAGGGCATAGCATGAGCCTGGCACATGCTGGACACTACTTGAAGGTTAGCGTGCGTAGGGCCTAGCATGTGCCTGGCACATGCTGGACACTACTTGAAGGTTAGCAGTGCGTAGGGCCTAGCATGCGCCTGGCACATGCTGGACACTACTTGAAGGTTAGCGTGCGTAGGGGCCTAGCATGCGCCTGGCACATGCTGGACACTACTTGAAGGTTAGCAGTGCGTAGGGCCTAGCATGCGCCTGGCACATGCTGGACACTACTTGAAGGTTAGTCAGTGCGTAGGGCCTAGCATGCGCCTGGCACATGCTGGACACTACTTGAAGGTTAGCCGTGCGTAGGGCCTAGCATGCGCCTGGCACATGCTGGACACTACTTGAAGGTTAGCAGTGCGTAGGGCCTAGCATGCGCCTGGCACATGCTGGACACTACTCGAAGGTTAGCCGTGCGTAGGGCCTAGCATGCGCCTGGCACATGCTGGACACTACTTGAAGGTTAGCCGTGCGAAGGGCCTAGCATGCGCCTGGCACATGCTGGACACTACCTGAAGGTTAGCCGTGCGAAGGGCCTAGCATGCACACTACTTGAAGGTTAGCAATGCGTAGGGCCTAGCATGCACCTAGCAGTGCGTAGGGCCTAGCATGCGCCTGGCACATGCTGGACACTACTTGAAGGTTAGCCGTGCGTAGGGCCTAGCATGCGCCTGGCACATGCTGGACACTACTTGAAGGTTAGCCGTGCGTAGGGCCTAGCATGCGCCTGGCACATGCTGGACACTACTTGAAGGTTGGCCGTGCGTAGGGCCTAGCATGCGCCTGGCACATGCTGGACACTACTTGAAGGTTGGCCGTGCGTAGGGCCTAGCATGCGCCTGGCACATGCTGGACACTACTTGAAGGTTAGCAGTGTGTAGGACCTAGCATGCACCTGGCACAGTGACTGCATCCTGAAAAATGTCGGGCCCGGACTAGTGTCTCCCTCTACCAGGAAGGAAATCTAGAAAAACAGAACACCTGTGGAAGACACATGTGTTTCTCGTGACTCTGGTCAGCCATCCATCATCATCATCATCATTGTAACTCAGTCACACTCCATTCAAAACATGTTCTTCCTGCAGGAACATTTCTGTGCTCAATGGTGTAATGCACAAAAAGGATTTTATTTTATTATTATTTTATATAAATGTTAAAACAACTCAATAGCACCAAATATCAGTCTCAAATCCACTCTCAGTGGATTATTGTTCAGAAAAAATAAGTGATGGGGTTAGTAAAAGTGACTCAAAATAGGTCAAAGCAGCACTTTTACATTCAACAATTTTCTTTTTTTTAATTGTTTTATTGGTTAAAAAAAGAATGAACCTTTAACAACGTACATATATATAGACATTTAAAAAAAATGAAACATACCTAAAAGAGAATAAAAAGTAATAGCCTGAAAAAGAAATGAAGGGTGATTAAGATTAAAAATTTAAAAGAACTGAGTAATAAAGAGAATTAGACATAATTACATCAAAATGTAATAAATAATAATAAACATCAAAATGATTGTCCATATCAAGCAGGGTCGGACTGGGACAAGAAATAGGCCCGGTCGCCCAAAAGAAAATGGCTCACCCCTCGCCTCAAAAACGTGGCCACCCCTCGCCACACAACCCTTGACCTCTGATGACATTATGTCATTTGACAGCACCCCAAAGTGACATCCCGGGAAGCAGGATCGGACTGGGACAAGAAATAGGCCCGGTCACCCAAAAAAAGTGGCCCACGCCTCGCCTCAAAATAGTGGCCCACTCCTCGCCTCATGACACTTGACCTCTGATGAGATCACCAGAAGTGATGTCATTTGACCCCACCCCAAATGACATCCTGGGAAGCGATTAAACACGACCTTTCAACCCTACACTAAATTACTGTGAATCCAAGCAGACGTCCAAGGCCAATGATATGTTATTGTATAGCACTTATGCTTAAGCTCTTTTTTATAGAACAAATATGGTACTCATTTATCTACCTAAAATGGACGAAAAGCTTTTTGAAATTTTATTTTTAAAAAATTTGAAAAAAAATAGTTCTCTTTTTTTCTTCCAAACCGGTCCAGACATGGCCAGAAACTGGCCCCCACTCCCGGCAACGATGACAAAACAGGAAGTGGCATCAAAAAGAATTGTTCATAAGTACACTAAATCACTGTGAATCCAAGCAAACGTCCAAGGCCAGATGATAATATGTTATTGTATAGCACTTACGCTAAAGCTCTTTTGTATAGAACAAATATGCATACAATATCACCCAACCTGTGTTGGTACTCATTTATCAACCTAAGAAGGACGAAAGGCCTTTTGAAAAAAAAAAAAAAAAATGTTTGTTCCAGAAACCGACCCCCACTCCTCAGGGACGATTTCGGCCCGGCCACGGGCCGAAAGACCGAGGGGCCAATCCCATCCTGATATCAAGAGTTCAAGAGTATCAAGAGTCCCAACTGGTATAACCACCGGAGTGGGAGATCCAGATAAGCAATAATTCCACATGGAATCTGAGTCACTACTATTGAACATGTCCCGCGGGTGATGACGTCAGGCGAGATTCTCCAGCTGCAGGTACACCAGAGGTAATTACGCACAGAGAAATGTCAATTTCTGGTATTTTTCTTTCCATTCTGGGACTTATAGTTCTGCTTCCCCTTATACAACTCAGACTATAGGTCCCAGAATGCAACAGAATAACCAGGACATGAGAAGTGCCTGCAGTTTGGAATGGGTCATGTTGTCAACTATGTTATGGAACACAATATGTCCATCTCCCCATGTACCCCCTGTAAAGCGTGATGAGCCCCAGAGAACACAAGGATTTCATTATTTTCTGACATATAGCTAGCCACACATTTTCCACATTGTGCTTGTGTTGCTGGGTAGGCCCCTGCCACCCGAAGTCCTTACCACACAGGTATGTTTGAGACAGTCGTCGCCGGTGCATTTAGCTGAGTGCTCGGCCCTTGGAATGCACTTGAGCAATGCGTGATCTTAGTCCGAGGCCAAAGAAAGTTAATTCTGCACCCTTGAGTGTACATGTGATCAAAAGAGATTGGTAGGCTAGCAATTATTGCGACAATTGTTAGGCTTGAAACAGTGAATGAAGCTTTCTTTTTTGAACAATGAGAAATTACTTTTAACCCCTTAAGTGCCAAGGATGAGAATGTTCTTCCTTTTCTCATAGACTTGCATAATCTGCTATTAAATAAAGACATACAAAGGCGCCACTTCGTCAAAACAGAAGGTGATCACTATAATGTCCCCGGGGAGCAGGTTGTATCATCAAGGCTCAAAATAATGGTTGGGCTAGAAGGGTGAGGCAAGTGCTGAGTAATAACACACAGGCATGGAAGCCATGTTGGCCGCTAGTTTGGCATATTAAAGTGGCAATCTGCCTTCAAGTAGCAAACACAAGCCACCTAGTTTCATTTTTTATTGCTACCCTTGGACACCCAGCAGTGCCTTTTGACACCTCACAAATGTTCTAGGTAGCAATCACTTTAGCAGAGCGTGTGTTCATGAGGCATTGGCTAGGCCCACCGATTACCTGGTCACTTTAGACACAATCACCGTGTGAAAGGCAAGTGTGACAGAACTTCTGAATGCTTGCTCTGGTTTGACATATCCAGCTCAGAACCCCAATGGCAAAGTATACAAAGGCCATGGCTGCTCCTCCATTGGCCGGGCACATGCCAGGGAACTATCATGCCTGCACTCCAGGGATAGCTGTGCAGAGTTGAGTGGAGGATTCTGGGTGGGAGTGTTGGATGTCTGTACAAGAATGGTTCTGGAGGCATCGGGGCAACCTTGGCATCAGGACCAGCATGGTGCGTAAGCATGACGTTGATGGAATCATAGCAAGAACTGTTACCAGGACATGTCAGTGCTAGCCTGGAGACGCCACATGTCTGCACCATGTTATGAGTAGTAGATGAGGTTCTGTTAGTGACCTGGCATGAGGGTGTGCCTGTGAGATGCAGACTTACTGTTCTGACCCCACTCTATGGTGGCTGAAGTGCTGCATTCTGCCAGTGCTTCCAAGATAACCTATGGTGACGTTGCTGTGTACCCTCTACGCTACTGTTCCCTTGTACGCAAGTGTCTGGTAACAACCATGAGGTGCCCTTCCACCCTTTCAGTTACCCTGGCAACGGAGGCTTGATTTCAAGGCTTTCCGAACTACTCTTGTTCGTGCCTTTGACCTTTTCTCCAGGGGAGGTCATTCTAATGTATATTCGCTCTCTACGATCTAGTGCAAGGGAGACACTGAGGCATGGCCCATTCCTGGTGCTGACCACTCCAGTTTCAAAGTGAGAAAGCAAGTCTGGATCTGTCCCTTGGCTGCTTGTCTAAATGGTATCTTAAGAATATGCATTGACTCCTGACCCCACCCTTCTTGCTGGTCCCCAGGGACAGCTCCCTCTATGGCACCTCAGGGACTTCCAGAGGCCAAAGCTTCCTTCCTCAGGGTTGGTCTGATGGTTGTATGTGAAGGTTCTAGTGGAATAATGCTGGTATCATGCAATGCTGGTGCCATTGTGCTGGCAGTTTCATGCCAGCTTTGACCCTTTTGCAGAGCATGCAGACATGTGCCATTGGTATGTCCATGTTCTTCCTCTGATCTGCTCCTTCTGTGGGGTCTCCCCAAGCCTCTTGTTCTCCTACCTTATTTGCCCCGCTAGCCAATTACCCTTTGGTCTCTTTGTTTTATATTATAACCCCGAACCTCTCTGTGTTTGCCCTGTGCTCCTTCTTCATACACGTCCTCCTCTGAAGACCTTCTCTGCTTACTCTCTTCATTTCACCCAGGTCCCCTGACCTGTTACCCAGGCCCACATCTTGGCCTACTTGATCTTTGCCTGGCACCCCTTTCTGAACAGCTCCTTGTATCTTCCTGAGGCATACCACCAATGTTTCTTCAAATTTATGGAAGTAATTGCCGGCAAGCATTAGCCGGAATGTCAGCAGTTTGGGTGCAGCATCAAAACCTAGCAGGGGCGCAGAGAGGGAGGGATTTGAGACCGTACTCCCACAGTGGGTTGCAGATGGAGAAGGCAGAGATGTTCCCGTCTCCTCCTGATTTATACCGGCCAATGCTTTTCCTGAAGACTGGCAATTTGAAATCTCTGCAAGCGGGGAACTTTGCTGGGTGCTTTACAAAGAAACTGGTATTTGAAGGGCAGTGGATTGGAACAGAATCTTATGATGTAGTTTAAATTAAATGCAAACTGGTGAAAGTCCCCATATAGTTGGGATATATATGCAGTTTCTGCAGGCCTGCACTGTTGCATGCATCTTGCATGTAGCCCACTGCCCCAATGCTCCTTCCATGGTCCTCACTGTTTGCCTCTTCAGACCTCCCTACTTACCTCACCCTAGGCACCATGCCCCAGGTTCTGCTAATGATGCCAGTGCCATCCAAACTTCTGGATCTGATTAACACGACTTGAGATACATTCTGACCATTCCCCATTCAGGAAAGGTGTTATTGGCACAGGATATGTGGGAAAGTGAGGCTCAACTTATAGTAAAGCTTTAAATATAATTACATTTCACATTCAATATTTAAATACATTTAAACCATTCATACAATTGTTTTAGCCAATTAATTAATTACATCATAAGTAAAAGAATCACAAGAATAAAAAAAAAGTTTTTTAGTAAAATATAATAAAATAAAATAAAATACAACATTCTCAAACTTCAGTGAAATTTGGACAAGTTGAGTTTAAGTAATGGATCTTGAAACTGCCGGCGTCAAACAACCACGTTGTCACTCGATGGCTTTTTTATCCATACTCTCTTCATCAAGATTCAACTCATTCAGGAAGTTTATTGCTGCATACCCAACTGATTTGAATACACATGGAATATGTATTTCCAAAGGTCATTCGCTTCCATGTGTAGCTTGTGTTCAAATAAGGATTTAAAATATTGGATTCTCATTTCCTCTAGCTTATCACATTTCGTGACAAGATGCTCCAAAGATTCTTCTTCAACCTTGCAAAACCGGCATAAACTGGTGACTATGATATTTTTGGTCCAGTTTGCTGTTACAGCTCTCGTATGCCATAAATTAAGTCTCAGGCGCAGAAGTCCTGCACGATGCACGACGCTAGGAGATTTTAGGAGATAGGCCTCTGTAGTGCCATAAGCTTTAAGGCCAAATGGATTTCGAATAAAAGTTTTGTACTTATAGCACAATTCTCTAGTTTCTATCCAGTCCATCTCCCACATTTTACGTTTGGCTTTGTTTGGATTCTGAGTAAGTAAATTATCTGTAATGTCTGCCTCTTGCATGAACCTCTGCGCCTGTATTTTCCATTACAAAATATCGGCATCCTTGGACGTTTGTATATAGTTGGCCAGTTGCGTGACAAGGCCATTCTGATGCTCTTCCAAAACACATTTTCTATAAAGCATACACACTTTCCATTTGTAAGAAGCAAAAATCGATGTTAGCCCTAATTCATGCCTTATTAAGACTATAGGAGTAGATGATGGCAAACATAGCAAGGATCTCCAAAAAGACCCTTCTTTCATATTCCAAAAACTGCTAGATTGAATTGCTTTAGTTTCGGCACCATATAATAGAATTGGCAGAGCTTTTTGTTTGTAGTAGGTTAGTAGAGGCGCAATAGTAAACTTGGAATATTTACCACTAATGATTTTTGCCTGTGATATCAAGCTCTTCCATTTGCATTTAAGACTGAGCTCATAAGGAGAATCATTTGGGTTGTTACTGATGTTTATGCCCAGGTATATGTATTCCGATACTGATTCGACTTCCTCTCCATACAACTTCCATCCCATTTTTTTATTTCGTTGTTTACAATTGCCAAATTGTATGACTTGCGTTTTCTTGGTATTTATAGTCATCTTGTTGAGGATTGCGTAATTCTCTAAGGCGCTTAGCATATTCGAAGACCCATAGGCGTTTTAGACAACAGCAAGAGGTCGTCAGCGTATAGAAGCCATTTAACCTCAAAAGCGCCCAACCTTGGGGAATCAGTCATGATGTTATCAAATACCCTACCAATGTCAAAAATAAAGAAGTTGAAAATAGATGACGCAAGAATGCACCCTTGTTTAAGACCTCTTGAGGTGAAAATTGGATCTGATAGAGCTCCCTCGTTAGTCAGTTTAACCTGTAAAGATGTTTGAAAGTGGAGATCAATAATCCACTTAAGTGTATTCCACGGGCGCTCTTGTTTCATCAGCTTCATAACTAGGAGTTCCCTTGGAATTGCATCAAAAGCGGTTTTAAAATCCACAAAGGCCACATACAAGGGTGATTTCAATCTGGCTTGCTTGGCGATAACCGCATTTATGCAAAGCAGATTAATCCCCGTACCTATACCTTTCAAGAAGCCAGTTTGCCATGGATCTCTTAACCCCTTGCTGTCAAGCCAACCATTAAACTCACGGAGGACTAGGCGAGCAAATATTTTTCCAGGACAGTCAAGGAGAGCAATAGGTCTATAAGAGGTGGTATCTAGTCTGTTGCCCTTTTTATACAACGGGATTAGTATAGACTTTCTCCATGACAAGGGCAAAACCCGGATCGCATCACCTCTCTGTAAATTTGCATAAGTATGCTCGACCAAATTTCAGGATTCCTTTTGAGCATTTTATTGCTGAGACCATCAGGGCCATGGCCCGTGAGCTGCTGAGTTTTGATATGTAGAATAATATATCGTCCTGATCAAAATTAATTTGATGGTTCCAGTTTGTACTCTCAATGGTAATCTGACTACCTGGTAGTGGAGTTTGGTATATCTGCAGAAAATATGCACCCAAGTTTCAGCTGAGATGGAATTGATCAGAACAGAACTTTGATCTTTGTAGGTTGCCTCATTTAGCACCCCCATATTTCAGCAGTCGACTTGGAGGCAATCTTCTTTAGCATATGCTCACTGTCTTTCTGAAAGGAGAATGATTTCCTTACTTTTTGCCAGTTTTTATAACTCATACGAAGCTTTCTTGTTTCCAATACCATTTCTTCAGTTGGAAGGTGTTTTATCATACGTATCCGATATCTTAACTCCGATTTTTTATTTTTCACCTCTATATCAAATGTATGAGTGTGCTTATAGCTTTGCCTTGTACGGAGTTGTTGACTGCCACATATTGTAGCATAGATGACACATAATCCTTCCCTGAATTGTAAGACAGTTGTCTCTCGAGACTCATCAATGAGGAGTCGGACCATTTTAGTTGGTTTCTTGCATTGTTAGCAATTACATAGCCTTTATAAATCCCCCCACATTTTACAGAGGTCTTAATTTCCAGCTCCCATTCTAAACAAAGTTGGTGATGGTCGCTTTTGTTATTCGGTCTTATGTTCAGGGACTGGATCATGTTCATCATTGTTTTGTTTACAAATATGTAATCAATAGTGGCTTCAAATATTCCATTGTGCCAAGTGCTCGCAGGAGGGGTATCACCTTCTACTGCACCATTGACCATGATCAATTGCATGTTCTCCATACATTGATTCCATCTTAATTCTTCAACAGACAGTTTCCTTTTATTTTTCGATACCAAATGTAGATTAATGTCTCCCATAACCAGCACAAAATCTACATTTTTGTCTAATGAAATTCTCAGACAGATTCTATCCAAGTGCTCAAAAAAACAGTCTGATGGCAAATGAGCCTTCCCACAATAAATGTTGATTAGTATAAAGGTGTGAGCTTTACTCGATAGTTTGATTAATTGAATAAAGGGCGTGCCTGAATTGAGGATTGTAACTTTAAACCCTTTGGATTTCCTTATGGCTATGAGGAGTCCGGCCATAGGTCTTCCCCTAGATGGGGAGATGGCAGGTTCTAACACAATTTCAAAACCATCCCAAATAGGAGATTCAACCAACCAAGTTTCTTTCAACACTACAATATCAAACTCACCAAGCTCTGAGCTGTGAGTATTAATAAAGTGTTTGAATCCCCTGATGTTCCAACATACAAGGTTGTTTTTTTCTTTTATGGTGGATTGTTATGCATTGTCCGATCTTTCATTCCCATAGTTGTTCAGACCCCTATTATTGGAGCCATAAATACGAGGTGCCCATTTTTTTGCTTCCATTCTTTCGCCTTTTGTTTCCTGACGCTCTTCTTTATAAATATTGAAACCCAAATGGTGAAGCGAGTTTCTGGCTTCCCACACAATATCTGCCAGAACCGTTGACTGTAGCGTAATTCTTGATCTTGACAAATCCTTGTCACTCAAGAACTCAACCCTATCGATGTCTGAAGATATCATATTTCTCAACTCCGGTATTTCCTTGCAAATGTTAAAAACGCATGCACGATTAAGGCCATATTGGGGATGTGGATGATCTCTGCATTGTAGAATGAAACAGTGGTGATTGCATTGCCCCCCTGTTCTCACATTTGGGGTATACACACGATTGGAACGTACACTTACATTCCGCTGATCTCCCTGGGCTTCCCTCCCTATCTCCGAGGAGATCCTCCCATTATTTGACGAGGGTGGTGCGTGAGTGCAAGAATCAGTCTTGGTTTCCCATATCGTTGGTTTTGCCTGCTTGTTAACCCTTACGGATTTCTCCGCCTGCCTTTCCATAAAGTATTGTTCAATTGTCTTGTTTATTTCTTCACGCATCTGTGCATTAATTTGACTACCCTCAACAGCCTCAGGTTGGACAGGTGGGAGAGAATTACCAGGGATGATCTGCGATTGCACTCTTTCCTTTTCAATTGCCGCCTCACTTGCAGCCACAAAGTCGTTTAAAGTCTTATAGTTCATCTCAAAGGTGAGTTTTCCCTTGTTTTCGCTACCTCCTGATTCAGTTGTACTCCACAATCAGTGTTCTCTTTTGCTTTAGGGACCTCAGCATTTTTAGCATTAATTATCTTCAGGAACCGTCTGGGTTTTGTCCTGCCCACTCTTTTTTTTTTTTAGTAACTGTTCAGCCCTCTTGATATTGGAGGCTCCTCCGAGCAGCTTTTTTACTGCAACAATACAAGTATCAGGTTGGCATCCCTCTTTGCCTGTAGGATTGTCACTTCCCACTATGAGAGGACCAGGCAGTTTTTCCTCAGTACATTCTCCAGCTGGGTCAGTCCAAGATTTAGACTTTAACTCCATCTTCCCATCTTTTACATCTTTATTATCACGAGAGGTCGAATGTTTAAACTGAAACAATCCTTTGCTTCCACTACCAAGCAGGACATCAGTTTGTGACTCTGAATCATTCATATCACAATGTCTGAAGATCTCAAATTGATGGTCACCTGCTCTAATATCACCCACACCACCTCCTTCACTTGGTTTGTTTGTTAGCTTTGTCAACAAAATCGTCTGATAATTTATTTTTTGATCCATGGCTTCATATAATTTGGCCAATGACAGCAAGGCTGCGTTCATTGCTAAAAGAGTTGTAGTCATATCCCCCTGGGATACTGTTTCCTCCATGTGATTATTCTCCAATCCCACGGATTCGCAGCCTCCCAGGGTTTCTTTGCCTGCCTAGTGTGTAGGAAAGGCAAATGATGCTGATGTTATGGAAGCTTCCTTATCAGAGATTATTGATGTGTCAAAGGATGTTTTAGTATCCTTTTTTGATGGAATTTGGGAATTGCTGGTCTCATTTATCACATCAGGCGGGGCCTGAACACTTGAGTTTTGCATTTCAATTGATGACAAATCATCAACTTGCATAAGATCACCTGTATTGGAATGTACAAAAACTACTACTTCCTCGCCAGATGACATCCCAGACAAATTCATAAAATTGAGAACCTCCTCATCTACTTGACCAGTTATGCATAAATTGTGATAAGCCTCTCTCAATCTATGTTGTGCTTCAACAGTATAGGCTCTAGGCGGGCTCTCGCTAATTGTATCAAGCGTGTTACATATTCCCGGTATTTCCTTCTCACAGCATTTGCTTTCGCTTTCCATTGTTGTATGTGAAATCATAATTGCACATTTAGTGCTCACAATCATCTGGGCATATTTTTTGTAGTGGCCACTTCTAGATCAGTATGAGTGTTTTGAGAGCAGCCACTTCTAGGTCAAGACGATTGTTCAGTTCATGCAAATTGTCAAGTTTACCCTTGCTGGCACTATTTGAGAGCGTTTCCTTACTCCCCACACCTATGGCCACCTCGGATTATAATTTGGCGAATGTCACATCCTTTATTAATGGAAAGATTTCTAGTTTTATTAGCCACTTTCCTGTCGCCCATGTGATCATGACAATTTTCTTTTGATGTTGTTTCGGTGTAGTCAGGACAGGAGCCACAGAAGGTGGAGCCGTTTTGCTCCCTTCTAAGATTATTGTTGGCATCCCTGTTTTCAGAGTAAATGACATTTTTCTCTCTTTTTTTTTTCTTTCTTCTTTTCCTTCCCTCTCTACATTCGCAGAGCAGTCAGAGGTAGTCACTAGAAGCCCCTCCTGGGGTGAGAGAGTCTCAATGTGTGGGAGACTATTTTCCACTAACACTACTCAAAACACCCGGGTAATACACTTGATAAACGTGTTATAGCTTTCCCCAAAACAAACAATTAAAGAAAAAGGAAAGGAGAAAATAAACAAAATAAGATAGATAAATAAATGAAATAAATACTCAAAAAACAGGCCGATTCATGGAATTAATGTTCGCCGAAAATTCCGGCGCAGAGGTGCCAAAACGTGCGAATCGCAGTGCAAGTGCGAAAATCGCAGGGAAACCACCGCACATCGATTCATGGAAGTCTGTGCGTGAGAAAAATATTGGATGTGCGCTGAAAAAGTGCACGGCGCACGCCTGCGCACAGGTCATTCAACGGCGTGCGCCACAGCCACAGCGAAATCGCACATAGCGCGGCGCACAGAACAAAAGTAGGCGGAACACGGGGCGTAACACTCGGAATGGGGAACAACGCGTGAAAATATGGGCGTCACGGGGGAAGTACAGGAGGCAAGTGCATGGAACGCCCACACGCTCGCCTACAACTCGTATTCATGGAATCGAATAGGGCAAACCAGCGCACGGGCAAAGACGCGTACAGGGCCAAACAAGTCCGCCACAAGAAAGCAGGCGGTAGCGTCCCTGCGCCTGAAATAAATGTGCGCCAAAATGTGCGCTAACAAAAAGCACCTATATACAGCTATGATGAATGATCCATACTGTGGCCCTCTAGGACAAATGAGGTGCAAAGGGGTACGCGACAAACACGGACACCCGCTGTGTGAAAAATAGCGTGTGCGTGTATTTCGGGGTGCGCGGGAAGTTCCACACGCGATTGTCCTTGGTACGTGTATTCCGGGGTGCCCGTGAAGTTTCACACGCGATTTCAGCAGGGTACGTGTATTCCAAGGTGCGCGGGAAGTTTCACACGCAAATTTGCAGGGTACGTGTATTTCGGGATGCGCGTGAAGTTCCACACGCTATTTCAGCAGGGTACGTGCACTTCGGGTGCGCGGGAAGTTCCACACGCGAATCCAGCAGCCTACGTGTATTTCGGGGGTGCCGGGGAGTACTACACGTGAATTGGCCGTGTGGGTCCTCCCAGGTGTTCCCTCTACACCCTCCACGGCCCCTGCAGGCAGCCCACACCACAGGGGACTACCTGCCTGCACATGTCCCGCAGGCAGCCCATCCACCATGGCCATGCCCCCCAGCCAACCCACATGTCACCTTGCACTACTGCCCACCAACGCATGTCTCCCAGCACCCCACCCCGCAGCAGTCAGGGGCACCCTCCACCAGGCCCCCACTCATGTCTCCCAGCACCCCCACCCCCCAGCATCCAGGGGCACCCTCCACCAGGCCCCCACTCATGTCCAACTCATGTCTCCCTGCACCCCCACCCCCAGCAGTCAGGGGCACCCTCCACCAGGCCCCCACTCATGTCTCCCAGCACCCCCACCCCCCAGCATCCAGGGGCACCTTCCACCAGGCCCCCACTCATGTCTCCCAGCACCCCCACCCCCAGCAGTCAGGGGCACCCTCCACCAGGCCCCCACTCATGTCTCCCAGCACCCCCACCCCCAGCATCCAGGGGCACCCTCCACCAGGCCCCCACTCATGTCCCCTGCACCCCCACCCCCCAGCATCCAGGGCACCTGCCAGCAGGCCCCCACTCATGTCCAACTCATGCACCCCCCACCCCCAGCATCCAGGGGCACCCTCCACCAGGCCCCCACTCATGTCCCCTGCACCCCACCCCCAGCATCCAGGGGCACCCTCCACCAGGCCCCCACTCATGTCCAACTCATGTCTCCCTGCACCCCCACCCCCAGCATCCAGGGGCACCCTCCACCAGGCCCCCACTCATGTCCCCCTGCACCCCCACCCCCCAGCATCCAGGGGCACCCTCCACCAGGCCCCCACTCATGTCCCCATGCACCCCCCCCCCAGCATCCAGGGGCACCCTCCAACAGGCCCCACTCATGTCCAACTCATGTCCCCCTGCACCCCCACCCCCCAGCATCCAGGGGCACCCTCCACCAGGCCCCCACTCATGTCCAACTCATGTCTCCCTGCACCCCCACCCCCCAGCATCCAGGGCACCCTCCACCAGGCCCCCACTCATGTCTCCCAGCACCCCCACCCCCAGCATCCAGGGGCACCCTCCACCAGGCCCCCACTCATGTCTCCCAGCACCCCCACCCCCAGCAGTCCAGGGGCACCCTCCACCAGGCCCCACTCATGTCCAACTCATGTCCCCCTGCACCCCCACCCCCCAGCATCCAGGGGCACCCTCCACCAGGCCCCCACTCATGTCCAACTCATGTCCCCTGCACCCCCACCCCCAGCAGTCAGGGGCACCCTCCACCAGGCCCCCACTCATGTCTCCCACCACCCCACCCCCAGCA